>WSUI01000741.1:0-17503 GCA_019633595.1 Tulasnella sp. UAMH 9824
TCGGAACCTCCGTGCCAGCCATTCCTGTAGGCGGAACCACCGTGATGGGCTGACCACCGGGAATGATGGGCTGACCAGTAAAGATGGGTTGGAGCGGCTGGCCGGTAATGATGGGTTGGAACGGGCCGGCAATCATGGGTTGGAGCGGCGGGCCGGTAATGATGGGTTGGGGTGACTGGACGGTAATGAGGGGTGGGATGGGCCGGTAGGAAACGATGGGCGGGCCGGTAAAGGGAGGCTGGCCGGTAACGAAAGGCTGACCGGGACCGGTAACGATGGGCCCGCCACCGATAACAATGGGCTGAGGTCGACTTGGAGAGTATGGCGATCCAAAGACGGGGGCTCCTGAAAACCACCCGCCCATCTGTCCCAGGTAGTTTGTAATATCCTGTTGTCTCCTCGAGTGCTGCTCTTGAGAGCGTTCCAGGCGCTACAACCGAGAAATATCACATGGCAAGGTTCAGCTTGTGCGCGATCGGCTCAATTTGGGAGTGAGAGTACCTGAAGAGTTCTCATGATATAGTCGATTTGAGGTCTCTGAAATCGGGAAAAGACCCGTTACGTTCGAATGTCTTTTACTAGAGAAACGGTAAAAAGAGTTCAACTTACCAGATCCGCTCCGTCTCTGTTCACGTGGTTCGAAGGAGCGTGGTTGCCCGCGGTAATATTTGGAGGCGGCGGCGAGGGCGCCGGTATGAGGTCCCAATCCCATTCGCCGTCATCATAATCGTTGCTTTGTTGCGGCTTTCGTTTGGACGGCGGAAAGAAACGTTGTGTAAGCTTCTTGAGACCGAGTGCAGTCACCTTGTTCGACCTGAGGGCCTTGAAGTTGAACGCGCTTGGTGGGTTCTCAGGAACATTTGCTGACTGAGGCTCTGCTTTCCAACCTGGCTCGGGATCCGTTCGTTGCTCGTGAAAGGAGTTGAAGGTAGTCAAACCGGGGGTCCTCCCGTCGTCTTGTCCAGGGAGAGGAGGGATAGAAGGAAGGTCTTTACGAGGTTTTTCTGAATGTGATGTCATAATTGGATCGCTATAGGCAGGTGGAACCCGACCTCCTGGCGGCGATGGCGGAATGATGACGGTTGGTTGATCGAACACGCCACCCGACCTTGTAAGCTGACGCGGGCGAGATGTTAGTCCCCGCCCCGTAGTTTACCAAAAGTATACACTTACAGAGTTAAATTCTGCTGGAGGGGGAGGCCCAGGTGGGAAGCTCGGGGTTGCAGTTGGCTGAAACAAGGTCGACGTTCCAACGAACATGGTTTGATCTTTTCCGACATCTTCGGGTGGTGGTTCAAAGCCTTCGAGCTGGATGCGGGTGGCGTCAGTAAGGAAATCACTGTGAAAGAAGCTGCACGAACGATTTGTTCCAGACGTTCGATGCATTCCTCCATGCTCAATCTAGATTCCGGCTCTTTCTGCCAGCATAATTGCATTAGCTTCGACAGTGTTGGGATCTCCGAAATGGCGGCTTCTTGGTCGTAAGCGGGGAATTTGAGCGTCACGATGTGAAATATTACGGCCGACGCATGGCTGACGAAATGGAAAGGTATCTTCTCGGTCATAAACTGGATTGACAAGGATGAGCTCTACTTTCGGCCATATGGGCAGTCATTCTTAACGAACCTCCCAAATCAACCAAGCCCATGACCAGACATCACTTGATGGCGCAAGCGGGCCGTTGTCTTCAAGGCGCTCGGGACTCGTCCAGCGAATGGTTCCCCGGTGGGTCGTTTGACTAGCAAGGCGTTCGAACTCCTCATCGAGCACTTGAGCCAGACCGAAGTCACAAATGGCAGCCCGGCCGTCATTTTTGACCAGTACATTGGACTAGGTGGAAACTATCGTGGGCACGTGAACATGTGCATTGGCCGATCCGTACTTACGCCTTTGATATCGCCGTGACAAATGGGTGGAACGCGGGAATGCAGGTACTGAAGACCTTTCGCGGCGTCTAAAAGCTATTATTAGGCACAGTTGTAAGTGTCCGAACCCTGTGCGGTGAGATCTCTCACGCACTAATTGCAGCCGCTCTCCTGGGGGGAGTCGTTGGTGTTTAACGTAGCGAACACTTTCCCCGTTTTCCATCCATGGGCAGACAAGTAATGCTTCAGTTTTCCCTTCAGTGGATGAGAAGTAGAACCCAAGAAACTCGATTATATGGTCGTTCTTGAGCCGTGACCACACGTATGCTTCTCTCATAAATCGCTAACATGCACAAGAGGCATCAACCGATGTCAATGTTCGAGCTCGAACACACATGTACTCACCTTTTCAAGGCGGTCCCCGCCTATTTTCATATGTATCTGCAGCGTCTTGACGGCCACGGTTATTCCGTGAGTCTTGGGATTGGATGTTGTTGGTGACGCCGCGGAAGACCGTTTACGAGTTCGACCAGTGTAGACAGCCTTTTTGACTTCACCAAAGCCACCGCCGGCAACGATCTTGCCATGGTCTATGTAGGAGAGTTGGTCGGGCTGGATGCGAAATGCCGCTATGCGCTGGCGCCAGGCCTGGGAGATTGCGGCAGTAGTGAGTACGTGACGAGCTCGATCCCAGAACGCAAAATCAGGACCTCCAAAAGACCTTCAGCGGAATCTTCCATCTTCTCATTCATCTGTCGAGTTGGCCAAGGCGAGGAGGTGGTTGATGTGTGAGTCTGAGGAGAGGGTCCTATTCGAAGACCGCGGTGACAGGTGTGCAAGTGAACAGGGGACAAACAATCCGTTTTAGGAAAGAAGCGTAGTTCCCGGCGATCCCACACCAAGAACGAAACGACAGCCTGCGACTCGGACGGTGTTGACAAGCAAAAGTGAAGCAAAATTCTTTTCATGTCTTCAAAGGAAAATGGGACTCGACGGCGGGTTTATGAACGCCTTCATCTGTTCGGTCTCGAGCTGGTGATTACTACGACCGCCTAGTGCCCTAGAGCTACGCGGGTTCGTCAGTTCACTTTACAGAGGTTTACTTCTATGTTCACCAGTTCCGAACTACTTACTGCCCAATGTAAATATACTATGAGGCTCCTTCCTCGGACCCCATCGGCAGTGCCACCAGGTTGCACGATCTTCGTCGGCGCATTTCGCGCACTTTGGAAACAACATTCGAATGAGTATTCACCTCAAGAAAGGGAAAAATCAATACCGTTACATACGAAGCGCACCGAATCGACACCGGTTTCCTCATCCGAACGCAACGCGCATGTGACGCAACATAAGATAAGCCCTTGAACAGGTTCTTCTCCACAGGAATCACACCAGCTGCCCGTCCAGACAGGTGCTAGTTCCGCGTAAGCATAGTGACCTTGACTCAGTACTCCATCAGCCGAAACAAGTATCATCTGATGCTCGTGCTTCGGCTTCGAGCCCAGGTTGTTTCCAGGGGATGCACACTGTAGACACTAAAAGGCCCTAAGATTAGCCATCGCGACTTCAAAGGTTGCGTCATCCAAGGGCGAGTCATGGATGAGCTGTATTACCATATCAAAACCATCCTTGAATGGGCACGTTGGGCAGGTATAGCAAGCACTGCCGTTTAGCAGGGTGGAGCAGACGTTGCAGCGCCAATTAAGTCCGGGCGGAGTTATTTGTTTGAACAGATGATCAATTCCACGATTGGCTTGATGAGCGACAACGGCTTTCTTGTCCTCCGCGCAATCTAAGCACTTTGGGGTTCACCTCAGGCTGGGTGCATCGAGCCCTAAGCCTGCCTCCTCACTCACGTAGACCAGTGGATCCCCGTTAAACGATACGCATTTGGTACATTCGAAGTAGTAGGCATCTTCCAATTCTATCTCACAGAGGCAGCAGATGCTATCCATAGTGGATAAAATGTCTACAGAGGAACCTTGTCGAGCCGATATGGTGGAAAGAGGTTTTCTCGTTTGTGCCTCATTGCACTACGAGCTCACTGGCACAGAAGAACCCAGGCCCCTATCTTTGAATCCTCCAAAGCAGATGAATCCACTCAAAGAAAAGCTATTTTTATACTAGAACTGGCATCTGGGCCTGTGCCCGATAGAAAGCGTAGCACTTGCTGTGTGGGTCTGGGATGCGGCCTCTGAGTCTGGGTAGCAGACCAGTGCACTTCCCTACTAGAGAAATCCATTGGCGGTGTTCATGCAAGTAGAATGACGCCTGTCTACAACGTTTCCCTAAATAGCACCGAATTTCACTCACGCTACAGCGGGTTACTGACAGCTGGAGATTGCCACAATAAAGTCGAGATTGAAATGCAATTCAAGCGGAGTTTGAACAGCCTGATCCGGCCAACACCAACCGAAATATAAGCCAACCAACATTTTGTCTTCAATTTAATAACATGATGATGAGCTAAATACTCTACATTCCGCTTCAAGTTCGTTTACCCCTAGATTCATCTGAGGTTGGGGTTGCGATGCCGGTTCCCGCTTCCACAGCCCCCAAGAGCAGACTCTGGACTTGACATAGCAGTTCACCAAGAATCGAGCTATTGCATATGATGATATACTTAGTGAGGTGTTGTACGGTTGGAACGGGCGACTCTCTTACCGAGTCGAGAATGGTCATAATGTTTGGGCGTCTCTTGGGATCCTGTGCCCAGCAGAGCTTCCAAGTCGGGTGCAGGGCGGAAGCCGCCTCCCGGTTGACAGGCAAATCTCCTCGATATATTGCCTTTAGAACAGCGACATCACTCTTCAAGTTGACGTAAGGGAGCTCATCCCTCAGGATGACTGCAGAGGAGATGCGGTTTAGTGTACATGTCGAAGGTTCTGTCGCATAAAAGGTGAGATCTAACTTACAAAGAGCCAAGCAGCCAAAAGAGTAAATGTCTGCTCTCCACCGATGTTCGCGACCTTCAAGAACTTCGGGCGCTGTCCACCTTGCGTCTCCTGTCCTCCCGTGTATCTCGGCGCCGGCATTTTGTGTTTCGAGGAACCCCATTATTCCGATATCAGTGAGCTTGACTCTCCCACCATCAATAAGAATGTTGCTCTGAATTTCAGAATGAGTTCTCTGGGATACGGATAGAGGAGAAGGGGATAACGTACGGGCTTTAGATTGGAATGTATCATCCTGGGGAATGCCGTGTGGAGGCGCTGAAGACCTTGAGCCACCTGGCGAAGCTATTGGTTTCGTTGAGCACCCCTTGCTAGGGGGGAAGGCACACTTGAACTCACCAAGCTATGTCTATCAGCTTGTGGCGCCTTCTCCAAATATTGCGCGATATTCCCACTCGGGCACCACTCTGTGATAACCGACGGAACCCCACTCACGAAAGCACTTCCTAGAACCTCTGCAGTATTTTCATGCTCCAGGGATCCCCAAAGTCTGAGCACTCCATCGAGTTCCGACATAAACGCTCGTTCGGATGCTCTTATTCCACTTTCGAGTTGGAATTTGACGGGTTTGATCGCAATCTGGGTGTCAAGGATCGTCAACAAACGTCGTCTGCGAGCCGCCCGACACGTCGCTCACCGCCTTTCCCGTCTGCAAAATAACACCCATCTGGGCTTCTTCTTTCCCGTCAAACTCATTCTCAGGTTCTAATTTAATTTCGCTAGGTTTGAACTGCCGAATAGCGGGAAGGCCGGCTCCGACGCGAATGGCCGTGTTGACAGGGAAAACGTGGTCTCTCGGATGGCTCGACGTTGAGGATATGGAGGAGTCGGTGTGTCGCGGGCTGATGCCTGGTGCTGACTCGTAACTTATGACTGTAAGTGGTCCCGGTCGGACTGTTGGTCGGTGCATCACAATCTGAGCCGGAGGCTGGATCACGGTGGGTTGAATCGGAGGTTGTTGGATGACGATAGTAGGTTGTACCGGTGGGCCGGTCCTTATGGAGGAAACGGGGCTGGAAGATGAACGATCCATAGCAGTTGGCATCGGAATGAATGGGATGGCCTGTCCCGGATGATGGACCACCGTAGGGGGCTGGCCACTGGGGATAATGATGGGCGGAGGTGGCCTTGATACATATGGCGATCCAAAGACGGGCGCCCCCGAAAACCACCCATCCACCTGTCTCAGGTAGTTTGTAATATCTTGTTGTCTCCAAGATTGCTGCTCCTGAGAGGACTCCAGCCGCTAAAATCAAGATAGGAATAAAAAAATACCGAAGAGAAAAGCTCAATTTGAGTGCAATGGGTTCAAGGGAGTCCGCGTACCTGAAGGGTTCTCATGATATAGTCGATTTGGTGTCGCTGCAATCGAGAAAAGAGCGCCGCGAAGTTCAAATACCTTCTGATAGAGATACGGTGAGAAGAAAGTCTAACATACCAGGTCCGCTCCGTCTCCGTTCGCGTGGTACGGAGGATCGTGGTTGCTCGCGGTGATATTTTGGGGAGGCTGCGTGGACGAGGGGCCCGGGATGAAGTCCCAGTCCCATTCGTCATCCTCATAATCGTTGTTTTGTTGCGGCCTTCTTTTGGACGACGGAAGCAAGCGTTTAGTTAGCTTCTTGAGACCGATTGCAACTGCCTTGCTAGACGATTCTGATGACGAGGTGTTGGGAGGCTTGAAAGGCCCAAGACTCTTGAAGTTGAACGCGCTTGGTGGGTTGTTTGGAGCATTCGCTGACCGGGGCTTCACTGGGAAACTTGGCTCGAGATCCGTTCGTTGCTCGTGGGAGGAGTCGAAGGTGGTCAAAATGGGCGTTTCGCCACCCTGTGGAGGGATGGGAGGAAGGTCTTTACGAGGTTTGTCTGACCGTGATGGGATAATTGGACCGGTATATGCAGGTGGAACCGGAGCTACTGGCGGCGATGGTGGATCGAACCTGCGACTCGGTTTTGGAGGCTAAAGCGAGTGACATGTTAATCTTCGTCCTTGAACGAAACGACCCACTTACAGAATGAGATCTTGCTGGAGGGGGAGGCCCAGGTGGGAAGCTTGGCGTAACGGTAGGTTGAAACAGGGTCGACGTTCCAACGAACATGTTCTGATCTTTTCCGACCGGTTCGGGTGGCTCAAAGCCTTCGAGCTGGATGCGGACGGTGTTAGCAAGGAAATAACCGTGAAAAAAGTTGCACGAACAATGTGCTCCAAACGTTCGATGCATTCCTCCATGCGCAGTCTAGATTCCGGCTCTTTCTGCCAGCATAGTTGCATTAATTTCGACAGTGTCGGGACCTCCGAAATGTTAACTTCCTGTTCGTAAGCTGGGAATTTGAGTGTCACGATATGGAATATGACGGCCGAGGCGTTGTTGACGAGATGAAAAGGTATCTTCTCCGTCATGAACTGTATTGAAAGGATGAGTCGCGCTTTCAGCTGTATATGCGTTTATTCTTGACGAACCTCCCAAATCAACCAAGCCCATGACCAGACATCACTTGATGGGGAGAGCGGGCCGTTGTCGTCAAGGCGCTCGGGGCTCGTCCAGCGAACTGTTCCCCGGTGGATCGTCTGACTCGCAAGGCGTTCGAACTCCTCATCAAGCGCTTGAGCCAAACCGAAGTCGCAGATCGCAGCCCGGCCGTCGTTTTTAATCAATACATTGGACTAGATAAAAACAGCTTTGTGAGAACATGGATATGTGCTTTGGGTCTATCCGTACTTACGCCTTTAATGTCGCCGTGGCAAATGGGTGGTACGCGAGAATGCAAATACTTCAGACCTTTCGCGGCATCTAAAAGCTGTTACCAACCGAGAATGTTAACTTGGGCACACTTTGCGCTAGATTTCTCGCTTACCAAATGCAGTCGTTCTACGGGGCGGAGGCGTTGCTGTTTCACGTAGCTAACACTCTGTCCATTTTCCATCCACGGACAGACCAGTAACGCTTCCGTTCTCCCTCCGGCGCACGAAAAGTAGAATCCAAGAAAGTCGATTATATTGTCATTCTTGAGCTGTGACCAAATGTATGCCTCCCTCATAAATCGCTGAGATAAGACGTTCGTCAACTAGCGTCATTGGTTGAGCTGAAATAGCAGGTGCTCACCTTCTCAAGACGTTCCTTGTCGACTTCCACGTGTATTTGCAGCGTCTTGACGGCGACGGTAATCCTGGGAGCCTTGGAGTTGGGCGTTGTGGGTGACACCGCCGAAGACTGATGACGAGTTCGACTAGTGTAGACCGCCTTTTTCACTTGACCAAAGCCGCCGCTGGCAACGACCTTGCCGTGGTCAATGTAGGACAGTTGACCGGGGTGGATGCGAAACGCAGCCATGCGCTGGCGCCAGGCCTGGGAGATCGCAGAGTTGGTGAGTATGTGACGAACTCGATCCCAGAACGCAAATTTAGAACCTCCAAAAGACCTTCAGCTGAGCTTTCCGTGCTTTCGTTCATCTCTCAAGTTGGACAAGATGAGGAAGTGGTTGGTATGAGTTAAGTCGGTGTTTGGAGTTCTGCGAAGGATGTGCAAGGGAACAAGGCAACAAACAATCCGTTTCTGGAAGGACCCGTGTTCCTGCCGCATATAGATGCCAGAACGAAACGACAACCTCCTCCAGGTATGAAAGCAATAGTAGAAAAGAGTGCTCTACATTGGTGAACATCGAACAGGGATAGACGCGGGTCTTTACGGAGCCCTTATATATCTTGACAGCCTCGAGCTCAAATAATCAACCTATAACACACGAAATACCCGCTTGATGACAAAGCTTCGCACTACTTACCGAACCGAGTACCGCTCGCATTTTCGGCCTTCGGGAAGGGATCTGGTTCCAACAGATTTTCTAGAACGGCTACAACTTGACCAAAATAAGCCTATGTAATTAATTTGATTCGGGTTCAATTGTCACCATTTTTTCAACGCGCTCTGGGCCAGATGTGGTACTTAATTTCAGTGTCTTGGCCGCAATACTCAACCCACGCATAGGTGTATTGGGTGTCGTGGGGTTCATCATCTAAGACAATTTCTTGTCTGTCGGTTGTACATCGCTTTCCTTTCTTTGGTGGAGCAACAATATTGCCATTATTGAAATAGGAAAGTTGATCAGGATTCACACAATCCGCTGCTATGCACCGGCGCCAGGCCTAATCAGTTGTGAGCGATGGTTGGCGGTGTCCAACGACGTCCCCGAATGGAAATTATATTATTACGCCTGGGGAAATCCCATCGGACTCATCCCTGCGTTTATTCACCTCTTAAGTCAGGGAACAGCCGGTTTGAGAGATGGTTGATGTATAATGTGAATCGAGGACATCGACGGGACATACTGCCATCAGGATTTAGCTACGGCCCGGGTTTCGCTTGAGTCACAAGATGGCTAGGGGACGCACCCAAAGCTGGTTCACGGTAGTTTGGGGAAATGGCGGTGGGATTTCAGAGGAAGGTACTTGACGTGTTCATGGAGTCTAGTTACGATGCCGAAGTATGAAGAAAAATTACTCTCTTGGGAGAGTGGAATGTTCGCGGGTAATCGGAACTGGGTGGATGTGAAGGTGGAAACGGGATAATGTTACACCATAGTTCTGGCGAAATGGGAAATACAAGCCAAGATTTTGTATTCAGTTTAATGGCTTGATGAAGAGCGATACTCTCCATTCGGCCTCGAGTTCATTTACTTCTAGATTCATCCGAAGGTGGGGTTGCGATGATCATGGAGGTCCATACGAACCGCGTACACAGCACCGGAGAGTAGGCTCCAGATTCGACATGGCATTTCACCAAGACTCGAGCTATCGTAAATTACGATATCGTTAGTGAGTTGTTGTGCGATCAAAACAGGCGACTCTCTCACCGACTCGAGAATAGTCGCCATAGTTGGGCGTCTATTGGGATCGTGTGCCCAGCAGAGCTTCCAAGTCGGGTGCAGAGCGGAAGCCGCCTCCCGGTTGATGGGAAAGTCTCCTCGATATACTGCTTTTGAAACAGCGACATCAGTTTTTAAGGTCGCGTAAGGGAGTTCATCCCGGAGCATGACTGTAAAGAAGATGCGGTTTGAGGTCACAGGATATGTCGCATACAAAGTTAAGACTCAACTTACACAGAGCCAAGCAGCCAAAAGAGTAAATATCTGCTCTCCACCGATGGTGCCGACCTTCAAGAACTTCGGGCGCTGTCCACCTTGCGTCTCCTGTCCTCCCATGCACCTCGGCTTCGACATTTTGTGTTTCGAGGAACCCCAGTATTCCGATGTCAGCGAGCTTGACTCTCCCATCGTCAATAAGAATGTTGTTCTGAATTTCAAAGTCAGCTCTCTGGGATGCGGATAGAGAACAAGGGGATACGTACGGGCTTTAGATTGGAATGTATCATCCTGGGGGATGCCGTGTGGAGGCAGTGAAGACCTTGAGCCACCTGGCGAAGCTATTGGTTTCGTTGAGCAATCCCTGCTAGGGGTAAGAACACAATTGAACTCACCAAGCTATGTCTATCAGCTTGTGGCGCCTTCTCCAAATATTGCGCGATATTCCCACTCGGGCACCACTCTGTGATGACCGACGGAACCTCATTCACGAAAGCACTTCCTAGAACCTTTGCAATATTTTCGTGCTCCAACGATCCCCAAAGACTGAGCCATCCGTCGAGTTTCGACATGAGCGCTTGTTCGGATGCTATTATTCCACTTTCGACTTGGAAGATGACGGGTTTGATTGCAATCTGGGTGTCAAAGATCGTCAACAAACGATGTTTGAGAGCCACATCGCACTGCTCACCGCCTCCCCCGTCTCCAAAATAACACCCATCTGGGCTTCTTCTTTCACGTCAAACTCATTCTCATGTTCTAATTTAATTTCACTCTCTTTGAACTGCCGTACAGCGGGAAGGCCGGTTTCATTGCGAATGACCCTCGTGTCGACAGGGTAACGTGGACCAGTTGGGCTGTAACGTGGACCAGTTGGGCTGTAACGTGGACTAATTGGGCTGTAAGATGGACCAGTTGGATCATTTATACCAGTTGGCTCAGGGTGCATCGGCATGAATGGGACAGTCTGTCCCGGAGGATGGACCACCGCGGGTGGCTGGCCGGCGAGGGGAAAGCTGGGCAGAGGTCGACTTGATAAATATGGCAATCCAAAGACCGGCGCCCCCGACAACCACCCGTCCAGCTGTCTCAGGTAGTTTGTAATATCCTGTTGTCTCAGAAAATGCTGTTCCCGAGAGGCCTCAAGTCGCTACAACCAAGATAAAAATAAAGAGAAAAACTCAATTTGGGTGCAATTGATTCAACTCGGGAGCGATCACACCTGAAGGGTTCTCATGATATAGTCGATTTGGTGTCGCTGCAATCGAGATAAAAGCCGCGAAGTTCAAATATATTCTGATAGAGACATGGTAAAAAGAGTCCAACGTACCAGGTCCGCTCCGTCGCTGTTCACGTGGTACGAGGGATCGTGGTTGCCCGCGGTAATATTTCGGGGTGACTGCGAGTGCGAGGGGGCGGGGTTGGACGCGCTTGGTGGGTTTTCCGAAGCATTTGCTGATCGGGGTGGCTCGAGATCCGTTCGTTGCTCGTGAGAGGATTCGAAGGTGGTCAGATTGGGCGTTTCGCCATCTTGTCCAGGGATAGGAGGAAGGTCTTTACGAGGTTTTTCTGATCGTGATAGGATAATTGGACCGGTATATGCAGGTGGAACCGAAGCTCCTGGCGACGACTGTGGAATGATTCCGGTAGGTGGATCGAACACTGTGAGATCCGACTTTACATGACAAAGGAAGCGGGATGTTAATCTTCGTAGTTTAATGAGAAAATGCACTTACAGGATTAAGATCTGCTGGAGGGGGAGACCTAGATGGGAGGATCGGGGTGGCAGTTGGCTGAAACGAGGTTGGCGTTCCAACGAACGTCATGTTCTGACCTTTTCCGACCACTTCGGGTGGTTCAAGGCCTTTGAGCTGGGTGCAGATGGTGTTAGCAAGGAGATAACTGTGAAAGAAGCTCCACGAACAATGTGCTCCAAACGTTCGATGCATTCCTCCATGCTTAATCTGGATCCCGGCTCTTTCTGCCAACATAATTGCATTAGTTTCGCCAGTGTTGGGATCTCCGAGATGGCTGCTTCTTGGTCATAAGCGGGGAATTTCAATGTCACAATGTGAAATATTACGGCCGATGCGTGGCTGACGAAATGGAAAGGGATCTTCTCGGTCATAAACTATATTAAAAGGATGAGCTGTATTTTTGGCCATATATGCACCCATTCTTGACTAACCTCCCAAATCAACCAAGCCCATGACCAGACATCACTTGATGGCGCAAGCGGGCCGTTGTCTTCAAGGCGCTCGGGGCTCGTCCAGCGAACTGTTCCCCGGTGTGTCGTCTGACTAGCAAGGCGTTCGAACTCCTCATCAAGCACTTGAGCCAGGCCGAAGTCGCAGATCGCAGCCCGGCCGTCATTTTTAATCAAAACGTTAGACTGGGTGAAAGCATTGTGAGAAAATGTGTATCTGCTTTGGGGCTATCCGTACTTACGCCTTTAATGTCGCCGTGGCAGATGGGTGGTATGCGGGAATGCAAATACTGGAGACCTTTCGCGGCGTCTAAAAGCTGTTATCAACAGAGAATGTTAATTTGGACAGTCTGTGCGCTAGAGTGATCGCTTACCAAATGCAGCCGTTCGACGGGGCGGAGGCGTTGCTGCTTCACGTAGCTAACACTTTGTCCATTTTCCATCCACGGACAGACCAGTAACGCTTCCATTTTCCCTGCAGCACACGAGAAGTAGAATCCAAGAAAGTCGATTATATTGTCATTCTTGAGCTGCGACCAAACGTATGCTTCCCTCATAAATCGCTGAGATAAGACGTACGTTAATTAGTGTCATTGGTTGAGCTCAAAGACCAGGTGCTCGCCTTCTCAAGACGTTCCTGGTCGACTTCCACGTGTATTTGCAGCGTCTTGACGGCGACGATTATCCCGGGAGTCTGGGAATCGGGCGTTGTGGGTGACTCCGCCGAAGATCGATTACGAATTCTACTAATGTACACCGCCTTTTTCACTTGACCAAAGCCGCCGCTGGCAACGACCTTGCCGTGGTCAATGTAAGATAGTTGACTGGGGTTGATACGAAAGGCAGATATGCGCTGGTGCCAGGCCTGAGAGATTGCGGCTTTGGTCAGTATGTGACCGCGGGGATCCCAGAACGCAAATCCAGGACCTCCAAAAGACCTTCAGCTGAGCTTTCCGTGCTTTCGTTCATCTCTCAAGTTGGACAAGATGAGGAAGTGGTTGGTATGAGTTAAGTCGATGTTTGGAGATTGCGAAGGGAACAACAAACAATCCGTTTCCGGAAGGACCCGTGTTCCTGCGTGGGTCCCCGCATGTGGATGCCAAAACGGAAAGATAGCCTCCTCCAGGTATGAAAGCAAGAGTAGAATAGAGTCCTTTACATTGCTTAACGTCGAACAGGGATAGAAGCGGGTATTTATGAAACCCTTCTCTGGCAGCTTCGAGTTCGTGGCGTCTACCAATAATTAACCTATAACAAATCAGGTGCGTCAGCACCGGTACCCGCTTGATGACAACACTTCACATTGCTAACCGAACCGAGTACCGCTCGCATTGTCGGTCGCCGGGAAGGGCTCTGGTTCCAACAGAGTCTCCAGGTCGGGTGAAGCCCGGAAGCATAGTCCCAGCCAATAGGCAATTCTCCTCTGCATACCGCCCTGGCCACTGCCACGTCCGTCTTAAAGTCAGAGTAAGGAACTTGATTTTTCAATATGACTTTCAAGGGAAAGAAAAACGATGTGAGGTGTCCGTAACTCACAATCCTAAACACCAGCTTACCGAGCGTCAAACAACCAAACGCATAAACGTCCGACGCGCTCGAATAGACATCACCCTCTAGGACTTCTGGTGCCGTCCACCTGGAGTCTCCGGGCTTCCCATGGATCTCCACACTGCGGGTGATGGTTTGGAAGAATGCGACGCCTACGTCACCAAGCTTAACGTTTCCACCCGCGTCGACGAGAACGTTGCTCTAAATGAAACCGTAAGCTACTCGGAAGGAAAGAACGCTTGTATTAAGTTACCGGTTTAATGTTTGCATGCAATATATGAGGATTTCGATGAATATGTTCAAGCCCTTCTGCAACTTGGCGGAGCTATGGGAGACAGCGGTAAGAAAAACGACCACCGTCCTGAGAGACACAGCTTACGAGAGATTTTCTGTCTACGTGAGGGTTGTCTTTGAGATAATCGGCGATGTTGCCCCCTGAATGCCACTCGCTGACGATCGCTGGGCTGGAGTCCAAGACTGTCCTACCAACCAATTTCGCGAGGTTTGAATGTTCGCAAGACACCCAACGCTCCATCCAAGCTGAAAGATTGGTCATGTCACGACCCTTGTCTTCCATTTTTGGATCAATTTGGAACCCAAGGCACTTGATTGCGACCTGCCAAGCTCCATTAGCCGTGCCACATGTGTAACAATGACGAGATGCGGGGTTCGTACCACCTGACCCGTTGCCATGATTACACCTTTCAAGACTTTGGTTTTTGCCCCTGGTGTCACCACTTCGTATACCTGAATCTCCTCTTCGTTAATCAGCCGATTTTCATGGCCTTCACTGCTAGCCCGAGGGAGCGTATTTGTGTTGTTCATGCCCCTGGGGCTATGCAGAGGGGAACTCTGAACGCTTGACTGGGATAATCTAGATCCACCGTTTGTTGACCCGACAGCTTGAGGAATGGAGTCATCACTGGCCATAGCGTCCCGTAGTGCCATCGCGGCCAGGTTGACGGAGTTGTACTCCTTAGGACGACCATGGACTGGTTGCGGTCCTCCCGCTGGTGGATTCGGCCATGATTGGCGCTCCGAACCAATGACAATGTGAGAAGAAAATCCTCGGCGGATCGAAGAATCTGAAGCGACGGCTGAAGGGGTGCTTGGGACTGGTTTGGCTGTCGGGGGAACCAGTGGTGGTGGGGACATCAGAGGAATCAGTGGCGGTGGGGACATGACGGGAGGCCTAGTGGCCATCGCCGGCAGAGGAGGTGCTGGTGCCCTGAAGATGGGGGCTTGTGACAACCATTGCCCCATCTGAGACAGGTACTGCTTGATCTCGAGCTGTTCTTGCAGATATCGCGCCTGCGTAGCCTCAATTCTCTAACAAAACAATTCAAGGAGTCAGAGGAACTATCGCAAAGTCCACGTTCGACGAATACCTTGAGGGTTCTTTGAAGTCCGTCGGCTTGAATATTGGACTAGAAGCGAGGAACGTAAGGTCAGCGAACCGCTTTGGGGTAGTGAAGCAACCCCGACTCACGGAGTCATCAGTCCCCGGCTCAGAACCGTTCGTCGCACTGGACGGACTATTCATGTTTGAGCGCGGGACGTCGAGTAGATCCCATGGGTTATAGTCGTAATCTTGACCCGGCACGTGGAAAAAATGGACGATAGGGGCGTCGGACGACCGCTTTTGTTGCCTTTTAGACGTCCGGAAAAGACTTTTTGTGATCCCGAGAAGCCCCGGTAATGATGACCCGCCCCGGGGAGAACTTGTAGCTGATTCGGTACCATGAGCCGCCTCGACAGACATTCGCGGATCTGGGCGAGAATTCCTGTCCCTTTTGGATGCCCGTACGGGTGGTGGTGAATTTTCAAGCTTGAACACATAGGGCTGTGGATGTTCGTCTGGGAAGACGGCTTCAACGGTTTTGATAGGAGATTTGACAGGTGAGGGGGGCAGTGGAGGTAAATCCTTCTTCGAGTTAATTGTGTGAATCGACGCCTCTCGGGTGAGTAGCGCTGGTTGCGGAAGCGTTCTCGGCTGCACAGGGCTCGAAGAGCTGAGACTTCGAACTTCTTGAGGCGGGGAGGGAATTGGGGTCGGTTGTCCTTTCCCACCATCGTTGCTCTCTACGACGAAGTTTTCATCCTGATCACCAGCGTATGATGATTCAGTATCGGAACGACTTCGATTTCAAGCTACTTACGAGGCTAAATGCTGTGGCATGAATTACCTGAGGAACGGGGCTGTAGGTTAAGGGCAGTTTTGAGAAATCGACAGAAAGCGCAGGATCTTCGGGCACGTCGTGGGGTTCTACTTCGCTAATCTTAATACGAACGTAAGTAAATCAAAAAATTCCGCTTGAAATTAGGTCTTACTATGCGGTTCAGGAAGTTGATGCATTCGTTTATCTTTAGTCTCGACTCAGGTTCTTGTTGCCAGCACATTCGTATAAGTCGGGCCAAAGCAGGGACATCTCTAATACCGGCCTCCTCTTCGCAAGCCGGGAGTTTGGAGGTGACTATATGATATATGAGGGAAGACGAGTTCTTGATCAAATGAAAGGGCGCCTTTCCAGTCATGAGCTGCGCAAGCTCGGTTAATGCTTCGAACGGGTACCGTAAAAGGAAATCGACGAACCTCCCAAGCCAGCCAGCCCCAGGACCAGACATCGTCTGGTGGTGCGAGGGAGCTATTGCTGTTGAGACGCTCAGGACTCGCCCAACGAATGTTTCCGCGATACGTGATTTGACCAGTAATCTCCGCAAAATCCTCGTCAAGTGCTTGAGCCAGCCCAAAATCACAAATAGCGGCGCGGCCGTCGTTTTTGATGAGTAAATTTGACTGGGTGGGATTGGTTAAGATAGAAACCGAAAGGTAAGATAGTGCGACTGCTTACGCCTTTGATGTTCCCGTGGCAAATTGGAGGCCGGTGGGTGTGCAGGTAGTGCAACCCCTCAGCCGCATCCAAGAGCTACAGGATTACCGTTAGTGAAAGAAGCCCAACTAGCCAAAGGAAAGTCGCCCGACGTACAAGGTATAACCGTTTGTCAGGAGAAAGGTTTCGCTTATCGACATATCGGACGCTGTGTCCGTTCTCTAACCAAGGGCAGACAACTAGAGCCTCAACATCTCCGTCCGAAGACGAAAAGTGAAATCCAGTAAGCCCAAGGATGCGATCATGCTTGAGCTGGGACCACATGTAAGTCTCACTAATGAAACGCTTTAAACACTCTCGAGTCAGCTTATATGAGCACTGAGTTGCGTCAGTCTGACCTTCTCGAAACGGTCTGAGTCAACACCAAGGTGTATTTTTAACCCTTTTACGGCCGCAACTGTAGCTGTTGGCTGATTGCTGTTTATCGCGATCGATAGGGCTTCCAACTGACTAACGGCGGGTGCAATGAAGTTCGCTTTCCGAACGCGTCCAACTGTTCCACTGGTGGCAGCCTTTCCCTTATCAGCGTAAGCGAGCTGGTTGGGGTCAATGTGAAAGTCCACCAATCGCTCTCGCCATTCCTGGTTGAGAGATTCATGTAAGTGACCAATAACTGCGGCAAGAAAACTCGCTTGATACCTCCAAAAGATCTTCGTCAGATGCGAATTTCGTGGTCATAACAGGTCTGTGGGTAAGGGTACTGAAGTCGATCGGTCAAGCTGCGTGCACGCGGAGAACATCAGAAGCCGGAGTTTGAGCGGACAAACGACGCTGTTAAGGAAGCTGTCTCATCGCTGAAGGTTGAGGGCCAAGCGAAGAATCCGGCAAGAGTTGCAGCTTGGCCATTATGAGTAATGCTGCGAGAGAACACGAGTGAGTGTACAGGACATCGCTAAACGCAAAACCAATTTCAAATGGACGAACCAAAACAGCGGGCAGCTCAGGTAGGGGGTATGAACCGATAAC
>WSUI01000742.1:0-17499 GCA_019633595.1 Tulasnella sp. UAMH 9824
CGGTCAGCCGCACCAAGTTTGCAGACCTTCTCGAGTACGGCATGTTATGGTCTTGAAGGCTAAAGCAGCTACCGATGCCTCTATAGAGAAGGGAAAAGCAGAAACTCTCTCGATCATCGCGGCTATGGATACTTCGGGTGAGCTGCTTGATGGTTGGAACTACAGCGCCGCCGAGGAGGCCCAAAGGTGCGGGCGAGCTGAGCTGAATCAAAACAAATATTTGCTCGCTGGGGTTTCGTGACCGGTGGGGACCTGGCAGGTGCAGTGATGGGTCGGTGGTCATTGCAAATTGTTGCAGGGACTGACGATACCAGAGGCAAGCCGGGCGGTGCGAAAACACCTTTGAGGGCATTGCTAGTTGTCTTCACCTGCTATTAGAGCGGGTGGTTTCCGATTCTTGCCACTGGAATTGATGATGAAGGCATACGGGTGCCACGTCTCGGGCGAGTGACGAGTCTTTGGTCGATGATGCGGGCATTTGCCGGACGATGGTCGTATTTCCGCCATGGCTGAGTACTGGACAATGTAGAAAAACCACCTCTTTAGTTGGAATAATGATGGGAGACGCTTAAAAGGAGGTCAAGGGAAATACTCTGGCGATAGAGGGACTGGTCAAGATATCGATTTCAATGTTCCTCTCCATCAAGCCGGGACTTCGAATCGGACTTGCTTAGCCATCGTCCTGTGTAAATGTGCTCTTTCTGAACGAGTAGGGTGGACATCTTTTGGCTGAAAGAGGGCGAGAGTTGGAGGAGGAGATGTGTCGAAGCTTGGTATGGAGATGGTGGAATAGAAGGAGGGATTGCCGCCCCTTGTAATTCCGACAACCGTCACCGTTCCAACCCCGGAAGTCATGCAAGTCTTCGTTTTCATTCACTAATGAAATAGGCTATAAGTGTAGCGGGTACGACAGGCGATAGTAAAAGCTCTAATATAGGAAGCATCTTGCTATGGCTAGCGCTAGCGCTGATGAGAAAAAATGGAAGCAATAGGGAAAAGTGACGGGCAAAATACAAATGTCTATCACAAAGGTCGCAACAACCTCAGTCTATTCGTGGGGAGTCCAAGGCTCAGGATGCGGCCCCAGATAGTAGAAAAGTTTCTGGTATGGCCACAAATCGGTGGGGTATAGCTGTGGATGAAGAATCGGAGAGGTGACGGCAATCGGGTGCGATGGCGGGGGACTGAAATCAACCGTAGTCGACGATCGCCTCAATGAACCCGGGCTCCGCGAGAGGGTCAGGATTTGCAGCGCACAGAAATCGGGGTGTTGGCGTCGCACATGTTGCTTAACTGCGTCTTTGCGAGGGCTCCTACAGAAGGAAAGTCTCAGAATTGTTGTCAGTATAGGCAATGAGGCTATGGCGGACGGACTGGTAACTGCAACCCAAAACGGGACAGCCAAACACGTTTGTATGAGCGGCTCGGCATCTAGAACGCCTAGCTGGGTCGAAGTAGCTCTGGCCGCATTCGCAGGTATGCCATTTACTTTTGAGGTGCCTTGGAGTGGGGAGTTCCCCGGTCATGAATTAGCAAAGAGAGTCAGGGAAGCAAAGATATTGAGACTCACTGTGAATTGACGTGTCGTCGAAGACCAACAGCATTCTTTGGCCAATGGCGACATGAGTCAAGAGGCAATATTATGCACATATGGAGATAGAAAGCGTACAGCAAGTTTCCTGTCACAATCGAGGCACCTGAACGACATTATGTGTACGAAAAGAGCGGAAGTTGCGCGACCTGCTACCCAGCAGTGATGAATCAGATGTACAATTTGGCTGGAAGAGGGGGGAAGGGCGTAAAGCCCAGTTGCTTGAATTAAGAGCGTCCTTATATGCAAAAGCTAATATCTATGTCACGAGGCAGGACTCGGAGGTCGCCGTGTATCTGCAATCGAATTCCCAACAGGGAAACTACTTTTTATAGACCGGGCTAAACGGGGTTTGTTTGCTAAGGGTCTGCTTCCAGCCCAAGAGCTTCATTTACGCCCTCACAAAGTAAACTAGCCCGCCCGGTGGAGTCTGATTGGTGGAGTGAACGTTCTCAAGGCGCACCTGTCGAAAGGGGCGCGGCCAACTGATCGGGCATTAAGTCCACCAGTTGTCATCGTTGGAAATGCGATGTTCCACTCCCTTAAGCGCCAGTTTCATATGGGTAACCAAGGGACAGCTGCGTTCGAGCTTTGTCCTGAGGCCCGTAATCATTTTCTGAGTTTAGGGCGAGGTGATTGGGACCCGCAGGCCTAGGGACGTGTTGCCTCTTCCCGGCAGGAGAGCCTCCGGTGCCTGGTTTTCCCCTCGCCTCGGCTCGGAGAACAACAGCTTGACCAACCCAAAACCGCCTCGGATACAATTTTGGAGCCGTTCTTTCCAGGTTCCCTGGTTACTTTGGGAATACCAGTACTAGCGCTTCCTCCACGGTTCCAGGTTGCTAGAAGCCGCTGACAGCAACCGGCCCGGGATCCGATGCCGTACGCCACATAAGCACGGACCCTTAAGCAAGCATGAACTTGAATACGGATCTCCCCTTCTCACATACCCATGTCGCACTCCACTTCTTCAACTACAGGGCCAGTCCCCGTCCGGGTCGACACGAAACACACCAATCTCGAACCTCGATCGGATGTTCAAACATTGGATGATCGAGCTTTTTCGAAACAAGCCGGTTCTCTATACAGCTTACCCACCGATGCAAAAGAACATAATCGACTGGATTACCAGCATGAAATGATAAGACTTCTCTTGGACGACTCCATTTATCCTAATCCGGACGTCGTCAATAAGGCATTGTCTGTAGCAGCAAACCCGACCCCGAACATAATTGACATTGGAACTGGATCGGGAGTTTGGTATGTTCACGTTGAAATACACGACGAAAGGCCCCATCCAAATTAATACACGATACTATCACCTTTTCAGGGCTATAGAGATGGCCAGAAAGTTCCCGCACGCTGGTGTGCTGGGGTGCGATATAGTCTTACGTGAACATCCCGAAGAGTCGGTCCCAAGCAACTGCTGCTTCAAGTTTCTCGACGTCAACAAAGACATGGAAAAGATTCAAGAGACGTTTGACGTCGTTCATTGGCGATTAGTGGAGCCAGCTACGGTTGACAGCGACCAATTCTTTTACGATGTAGCGCGGATCCTCCGTCCTGGTGGCGTTTTCATCGCAATTGCCGCAAATCCAGTGAGTAAATTCAAGCGCCGTTTTGATCTCTTTGATTGACCACCCATCACTTCAGCGCTTACTTGATAAGACGGGTACAGTCATCCCGCTCAAACGAGAGGACGACCCCCAGTTCGTCAAGAGTTATTCCAAAGCGCGACCGCATGTTCACACTATATTGAATCAAATGCAGATACTCTCACTTTCAGCACCTAATGAAGAGGATGTTTGACTACCAATTTGCTGAAGGTCCGCCCCGCGGGATTCACGGTCTATGGAACCAGTACGTCAAGCTTTGAGAAAATATTTAAGAATAGTGTTTACAATTGCTTTACGATCGTACAGAATTTTAGGAAGTAATCCGAATTTCAAAGATATCAAAATAAAGGAGTTTCTTATCCCAACAGGGCCCTGGGAGGAAGGTATGTCGACTGTTGTGCCCGTCCACTGGCCACGGCCATTTCGCTGATCCTCATAATGCCTTTCAACGCAGGCATCACAAATGAGCGCCGAAAGCTTGCAGAGACCATGAACGAGAATAGTCTTCGTGTTATCCCTAGTCTCGCAGCTGGTCTCCGGATGCATGGTAATTGTCCTGCGGATGAAATCCACAGGCTTGAAGAGGTTAGTTCAGGGGTCTCCCACAAATGGTGACCAAACATTACGCTCTGATATTTCAACTACGTCTTCAGGGATCCCTAAAGGAGTTCGGCGAACTTCCACCTAGCGCACGTGCGTACACAAAATGGGCCTTTGCGACTGCAGTCCGCACAGACTCGGCGTGGCAGGCGCGAACCCAACCTTGGAAGTTACCTGAGTGGTTCGGCCCCGCAGATCATATCGTTCCGCCATTGCCTGAGGATTCATAGTTGTGTGTGAATTGGTGCTTCTCTCGTATTGACATCTGTAACCAAATCTGTCCGATTGTCCGAGTGTCTCGGCATCTCGGCCATCCGCCGTGTTCCCGACTTCGGCAATTAAAATTAGTAAGCTTGAGAGCCACCACCTGCAGATCCCTCAACCCATGAGTGACACCAGGACGCCATATTCGTCAACCCGCGAGAACGACAACTCGATGAAGCCGGAATCAGCAGCCGCCAAATCTTACAACCGGGAGTTCCCCAAGCATGCATGCTTATACGACTTGCCGACGGACGCAGAAGAACACAGTCGACTTGATATCCAGCACCAGATGATAAGGATTGCCCTTGACGGTTCAAACTATCCAGAAGCAGGCTTAGTGGAGACAACGCTAGCGAACGCCGGTGAGAGACGGGTAAATATTCTTGATGTTGGAACTGGATCTGGAGCTTGGTGGGCCACTTCAACAGCAGAGGCAACGCCTTCTTTGACTAAACTCTCCCTTGAACCAGGGCTATTGACATGGCAAAGCAGTTTCCGCAAGCCAACGTCTTGGGTGTTGATGTCGTCCTTCCGGACGTTTCGGAGACTCGCAGACCAAGCAATTGCCAATTCAAACTTGCGGACATCAATAAGGACATGGGTACTTTCGAACCTATTTATGATGTGGTTCATTGGAGGCTTGTCGAGGCAGCCACTGCAGATACCGACTTGTTCTTTTACGACGCTGCACGTATTCTCCGACCAGGCGGCATCCTAATTGCTATCGGAGCGAACGCGGTCGGTGACCTCCATGACATAGCACGCTTTCCATGATGGCGAGCTCAATTCTTTTCAACATAGCGTATCGTGGACCAATCTGGAGTGGTTTTTCCCTCAAAGAAGCCAGGTGACCCAGAGTATGCCACAAATCCGACCGAACCCGAAAGCAGCCATATTTATCATCGTCGTCATTCTTACAGATATTCAAAATATCATGATGTCCTCTTTCGTCACTTCGAAACGTGGAAGGGACCCTTCCGACTGAAGCACCTTTTGTGGAAGAGGTAATTCAAGTTGTCATCAAGTCCGCCTTTAATAGATGACCGATTATTGGCTCTATTAGTATCCTCGGCAGCAATCCGAACTTCTGTGATGCGCGATTTCGGGATGTTTATTTCCCTCTAGGCGTTTGGAGTTCCGGTTAGATTTTTTTTTTGCTCCGAGAGTTCCAATTGCCCTTACGAATCAGCATTCTTGCAGACATGACTGACCGAGAAGTCCAATTGGGCAAGCTTATGAACGAAAATCTTCAAAATGTCATCCCAGCCATCGTAGCTCGTCTTCGAGAAAGTCAAAAGTGGCCGGAAGATGAGCTAAATTCCTTACTGGAGGTACTCTAAACAGCGGTGTCAAGCCTTTGACCAGAACTTGCATGTACAGGCCAACTGATGCGCGTTGTTTGTTTCCATAGGGTGCCCTCACGGAGTTGAAGGAGCTTCCACCACGCATCCGAGGATACAGTAGATGGGTATTTGCGGCTGCTGTTCGAAGCGATGCTCCGTGGAAGAGTCGGGAACAACCATGGGCAGGGCCGACAGAACTTGATCCATATGATTTTCTTATCCGACCCTGGTGGGCAGATAAGAACTCCTCTGGCTAGCTTCCTCATATGGAGCAAGGGCTGGCTGGTTCATTGCAACCCAGTAGGCCGGAGCTACCGAAGTACCGTATTGAAAATAATGATGCAATATTGAGTTACAAGTGGAACAAAGGAACAAAGGAGGGTACTGATCTGGACTTCCATCGAGCGACTCTGTGGCGCTTGCTGCAAGGAGCTGAAGCTGAGCCATAGTAGAAGAAGTAAATGCGCACCTGGCAGCTCGACGATGTATTGGCGGGTATATTTACTTGAGTAACGCTTGACAATGACTTCTTCTGTGCAGCTCAATATACTACCACTCCCGCGTTGCGACGATGACAGCAGATACAGCACCTGTTTCTACTTCAAAGTAGGATGAATGACGTATGCAGCATGGGCTTGCATTTCATAAGACAAGTGCGGAGAATTCCCCAAATCAGCTCCATTCTCGAGAACAAAGCACTCGTAGAGCGATCGTCTCTGTTCAAATTTCAGAATGTAGGGGTATCCGGCGTTCAAGACAACCTCGCCGGTTGTCTATGCCCCCGACTTCGCGATCGGCAATCAAACTCACCAATAGATACGCCGCGACCTGCAGACCTCCCTCAACCCATGAATGACGCCAAGACGCCAGACTCACCGATTCATGAAGCTGACTTTTCGATCAAGTCCGAATCAGCTCTCCCCAAATCCTACAATCGAGGGTTCGCAAAGCATGCTCGCTTATACGACTTACCGACGGACACGGACGAACACAGTCGACTTGATCTCCAGCATCAGGCGATAAGGACTGCTCTTGGTGGCTCGAACTATCCAGAACCGGGGTTGGTGGAAAAGGCACTCACAAATGCCGATGAGAACGTAAATATTCTCGATGTTGGGACTGGGTCTGGCGCTTGGTAAGCTAGTTGACAGTCCCACTACTCACCCCACTGAACTACCCACTCCCTCTAACCAGGGCTATCGACATGGCCAACCGATGTCCGCAAGCCAACGTCTTGGGCGTCGATGTCGTCCTTCCAGACGTTCCGGAGACTGGGAGACCGAGCAATTGCCATTTCAAACTTGCGGATGTCAATAAGGACATGGACACTTTTGAGCCTGTTTATGATATCGTCCATTGGAGGCTTGTCGAGGCAGCCACTGCAGATACCGAGCTTTTCTTCCACGAAGCTGCCCGTATTCTCCGACCGGGTGGCATCTTAATTGCAATCGGAGCGAACGCCGTCGGTAACGTTCCATATTAAGAAACGTTCTCCATGAATTAAGGCTCAATTTACTCTAACATAGCGCGTCGTGGACCAATCCGGAGTGATGTTTCCCTTAAAGCAGCCTGGGACCCGGAGTAAGTCACAAATATGACCGAGCCGGAACTTCATTTCTCATCGCCATTAACGTTGAAGATACTCAAACTATCAGGAGCTCTTCTTTCGTCCTATCAGACGCATATAAAGAAAGGGCCACTCCGTGTGAGGCACCTCTTGTGGAAGAGGTATTTCAAGTCATGATCAAGTCCGCCTTCACTGGTGACAATTGGTCCCTTTCATTAGCATCCTCGGCAGCAACCCAAACTACGGGGATGTCAGATTCCAAGACGTTTTCTTCCCCCTAGGGGCTTGGAAACCTGGTTAGGATACTGATCCTTGCTTGCAGAAGCTACGAGGGACCCTCACAGACCGCTACTCGTGTAGGTATGGACGACCAAGAACTCCAGGTGGGCAAGCTTATGAACGAGAATCTTCAAAACCTCGTCCCGGCCGTCATAGCCAATCTCCGAAAAAGCCAAAAATGGCCAGAGGATGAGCTAAATTCTTTACTCGAGGTATTGTAACCAGCGGAGTCGAGCCTTTTGACCAGGGCTTAAATGTAACAGGCCACCTGATACGCGCGGGTCTTTTCTTAGGGTGCCCTTAGGGAGCTGAAAAAGCTTCCACCATGCATCCAAGGATACATGAGATGGGTGTCTGCGGTTGCCGTTCGAAGCGATGCTCCGTGGAGGAGTCGGGAACACCCGTGGACAGGGCCAATGGAAGCTGATCCATATGATCTTTATCTTTGACCGGAAATGAGAGATCATCCGCTGCGCCTTCGGATACACAGAGCCCGGTCGGCTCAACATTTGAAACCCACTAAAATAAACTGTAGTCCTTAAAATGTCATTACTCTGAAAGCGTGAACAAGGACGAGCAGACGATAATATTATTATATACGATGCTGTCGCTAGAGCACAATTGCGTAAGCTTGGAAGACCCGATGAATTTCAATGACATAGCGTGAGCGTCAACGTTTGGAATGCAACATGACGCAGGGTGGTAGGGATTTCTATACTCGGTTCCTTGGTCGAAAGCCCAACTCTCTGGAGGGAAGATCAGAGGCTCGTGAGTAATCATGATTTAAATCAAATATGCCAAACTTGAACCCACGCCTGTGAAGATGAAAGGTATCGCGCCGGGGTCCTTTACGACACGTTACTTAGGTATGAACCACTCGAAGTAACCAGGCTTGGGCAATCCCCTAATCCTGTCTAAAACGTCTGCTCTCCATTCTTTGTCTCCCGGGCGTACTTCAAGCCCTGTCAATTGACGCGGGGTCCCTTCATTGTTGCTGGAAGATCCTCTGGATGTTGCTGAGCTGTGCCTCTCTCGAAGGAGGCTGAGAACAGTGAATTCGTCGACGAAGTCTCCATAGACATTCAGATATTGCAAACGAGGCCATAACCAGGAGCCCCGGGTTTTTCCTGTGGAACTTGCGTCTGTTTTCACAGCATCCGGGAGCGATAGCAGCCATATCCATCTCCAAGACTCTACTTGACCCCTGAGGCAGACCGATTCTACCCTTGGGAGCTGCTTGAGGGATTCTATTACCGCTTCATCGGGGGGTTTCTCCTAGGGAGTTTGAACCGATATACAATTGCATCAAGTGGCTCTCGGGCACCTGAGGCAAGGTGTTGTATTTGAGCCATGGTAGGAGGATTGTATGTGCACCTAGTAGCTCGATGGTGTATTGGCATTGAGATTGGCTTGACGGGCGCTTGACGGTGACTTTGTCTGGATACAGCTCAACGAAATACCATTGTTGCGTTTCTGCTACGCGAGCAATGAAGGATCCAAATGGGTCGCATTGGGAATTGTTGTCCTTGCCTTGGGCGGTTTGATCGTGGACGATATTTATGGTGCGCAGGGTTAAAGCACTGACGTTTTGGACGGTGGGATATAGAATGCTCGTTGGGAGGCATTTAAGGATAAGGCTGGTTAGGCACGGGAGTTCAATCGCAACAGAAGCCGCCGCGTCACCCGAGTCGTCGGGCGACTCCTCTCCTGTCGGAGCGACCAGTGCCTGGAGATCAAGGGAAATTATTTGATGACTAGAGGCGAGAATGTTGATAATATCTTTAGGAAAGACAACGAGTTGATGAAGCTTGAGCTCCAACAGCCGTTCCGTTCTGCCGCAGAAACGAGTAATAGGATCATCTGTTGATGGCTTCCGGACCCTGACAAGGTTAGACGTTGGAGGTGACGCGATAACTGAACTCCATCAACGCAAGAAGAGCGTTTCAAATCTGGCAACGTAGCCTCGCACCAGCGGGCTGAGTGTGTGCCAATTAAGTTGAACAGGTCGTCTGACCCGATTGACCGCCTGTACGTCGTTCCTCCTCCATAGAGGTCACTGCAACTAGAACTGTCATCGGACACGACCACTAGAGCAGCATCTTTGGATCTGGATAACGCGAGCGAGATAATCCGCTCGGGATCCTTTGAGCTGATTACGCCCCATAGGGACGGAGTGTCGAGTATCACTGTCCGCCACCACCGCGAGACACTCGATAGCTGTATGAGCCTTCGCTGGTGATTATACGTCTCTATCTCGGACATGGCATGGGCGATACAGGCAGAGAGTATCTCCGACGGTAATTGCTGGATCGGGAGGAGAGAATTATGATGCTGGCAGATGCGAGAAACTCTCTCACACAGCTGCCGCTCCAGGAGGCTAAGCGTTTTGAAGATGGCTCCACGTAGTTCCTCCGGATCGAAGAGTTTGGCAGATTTTCTTGAGAATGAAATCAATTCTACGGAGGAGCTAGAGAAGCCGCTTTCGGCTGTACTCACTGGGAAGCCCCTAAGCTAACGGCAAGTCCTGGAGGAAGCGCATTTTCTAATTCGATATTTTCGAATAAGCATCGAGTGACCGAATCGAGCGTTGAGAATGATGCCGGTTTAATGGGCATTTGGAAAGTGGAAGGCGATGGGAGTCTTTGATGAGTCTTGTTCGCTGGCGGGTGTTCTTTGGGTCCCGTACTGGGTGGCTGTGAGGTCTAGATCTTCTCAATGACTCACCCCGTTTCGATCGTTCGGGGTTATCACAATTCAATCAATTGATATTGCGGGTGTGTCTCGCACCTCATCTATAACCCTTTCCTGGATGGCGTAGCTTCCATGAACTGGCAAACCTGTCTCGTGCAGGGTCCCAGGACCACCCTCTTGTCCGGGTCGCCTGGGACAGCAGAGCTACTAGCCGACTACTAAATTCATTGTTACATTGAAAAAGGCTGTATCTACTATACAGACATGGTCTATCTTTGATATTATTAGAATTGCAATCTGAGGCGAATAATTAAAGATCCCAGCGAAGCAGAATCAACGTCGGAATCAGTGTGGGTCTATAACCACGAAGACCTCACTTGTCTACCTGTCTCGTCTATCGAAAGACTCGGTTTCGTGTAAATTCACTTCAAAAATCTCGGAGTACGCACAAGACTGGTGCCAACGCTTACCTCAACCAACGGTCTCCTCACGGAACACGCGGCCCTTGCTTCGGCTCTCCCTCGTATTATAGCTTATGAAGGAAATCCACTCCAAGTCTTGAGATATTAAGAACTCGATCAGTTCGCACTGTGACTAAGGAGCGCACACAATAACGAAACCAAGGGAGGGGGGCAATGATATTACAAACGATGATAACACTAGATACAGCAACCAATTCTACTTCAAAGTTGTATGAATGACGTACGCTACATGAACCTGAACTTTTGAACTTTTTACACGACAGGAGCCGAGACTTCCTCGGAATCAGCTCCGTTCTCGAGGACGTAACGCTCTTGGACTGGGATCGAGAGAAAACTCGTCAGTACTCGCAGACCGACGTATTGTACAAAGCCAAAGCTCACGTCTGTTTTGGTGGCGGAACCAGCCTTGGAGTTCGGCCGCCTAGAAGATGATCAGGGTACGTCAGACTTCATATGATACGGAATAAAACCCGGCAGACTCTCACCCTTGCCGCAGTCGCGCTGTTTGGCTTCTTCGTCGCAATGAGACCAATTGCGCGCTCCGAAATGGTGAAGCGGTCGGCTAACAAGCCAATTATTGCTGTCAGATACCACTTCCTCCTAATGTGAATAGGACAACTTACCTTGGTTGAGGCGAAGCATAGACCACGGGGTAGTGGTGGTGCCCTCTTCAATCTATAGGTGGCGAAGGGATTAGTGTCTCGCAAAGATGTCGTTGACGTTTGATTAACGCACGTAGCCAAGAATCTCGAACTATGGAGGACAGATTCTTAGTAAGCTGAATACTAAATGACCCGCACGGCTACTCACTCTCTTACGACCGAGAGATTGGTTTCTAGAGAACAACAGAGATTGGACATGCTGAGGATAACCGTGGAAGTTAATGACAACAGGCAGGTCTTCGCCGAAGATGCCGTTGAAGCTAAGCAGTCACCATGCCACGTTAGCGTATCCTACAGCAGCGGAGCTACAATTACACTTACGCCTCAGGGGAAAGAGCGTGGGGGTGGCTTCCGGGTTCGCCGAGGGTCATAAGGTCGACCTACGATTTCAGTCTTCAGCGAATGTTCACGACAGGTTGACAGACAATCAACGTACCACATTGACAACTCGGACACGGACACCTTCCTTTTGAAGGAGCTTGGCAGCCGCGATAATTTCTACAGTGACCTCGACACCGATACCAACGAGGACAACATCGGGGTTGACGCCGTCTTCGGTCGAATACTTGCGCCAGACGGACAACCCTAAAAAAGGAAGCGACCACTTTAGGCGAGGCGGAGGATAAAAAACAAGACCAAGGGACAAACCTGCGATGCAGTGCTTCTCGGCTTCATCTACTGTCAGGAAGCATGGAGTGTCGGCTTTGCTACCAACAATCTGGTTTGGCATCAATGGTGTTAGTCAAAGGCGTCGCTCGAGCGTTAAAACTATCGTGTGCGCACCAAGTTGACGTAGTCCTTCGAGTTCAAGCAATGAGCCATCACCGAAACGGCGCAGTTTGCGTCGGGCGGGAGGTAGATTCGGGTCATATGGCGAGGAAGGGTAAGCAAATTACCAATGAGGCCAGGATTTTGATGCGAGAAGCCGTTACTATAGAACGTCATCAGGTCAGTTAGCCCAAGTTGCTCATTGGGTATCATATCCGAGGACGCACTGTTCCTGTCTCCACAAAGTAGAGGTAACGATATAGTTCAAGCTGGCGACGGGCTCGCGCCACTTGGTTTCTTGAGCGACCTTGCGGAACTTGGCGTATTGCTCGATCTGGACGGAAGATAATACCCATTCAGCAAGGTGCAGCACGCACAATGCACTGTTCACTGCTAACCATTGTGGTGACAATACCAATGAAGGCCTCGTAACTTGGGAACAAGCCATGGCGACCAGTCAGGAGGTATCCTTGCAAGAAGCCTTGAAGGGCTGAGGGAAAAACGATTTGTTTCAGCGCGTGGTCCTGAGCTCTATCATGTAGGGTTACGCTTACTGTGTTCAGAAAGCATCTCAATGACGCGTCCACCAGGTGCAGATGCTAGTGTCCAGAAACCAAACGTCAGAGCCTGGTCCCTTTCATCAACGAGATGTCCTTACTCTCAGGATCCCATTGGAATTGACGGATGCTAGACGTTACAAAGCGAAGATCAGCACACCTTCATCTTCCGAATGAATAGACAAGCCCACTCACGTTGCATCAAAGACACCGTCAAGTTTATTGGACTCGAATTCTAAAAATTGCGAACGGGTAAGGGGGAAGATGCGTTAAAATAAGTGCCACTTGAAGACGCACCATCAGGAGAGAAGATACGGAAGCTGTTCGGATTCCTCCTGACAACTTCGGTCAGGTATACTGGAAAACGACAATTTGCCTTAAGTATTGATCAAGTTAGGCTGATCTATTACTAAGACACGCACCAGCAATTGCTTTCATCAAACTAGCCATCTTGACGTCGTCCTTCAAGGCACACTTTTGGAATGGCGGCAGGTCGAGAGGTTGGTAACCAGCATACGATTCCTAAACAAGTCAACGCCTCCAATTAAGTCTTCATTCGACCAAAGTGAGATGGAGCATTGAGTACCTTGAGCATGCCAGGGCGCCTATCGAGAGCCTTGGGGACGATCTTCAAAGCGCTTTCCTTGACGAACCAGGAAGTTCCGTCGCTGATCTTGTCGACGTCGATGAGTTCTTCGATCTTGTAGCTCTTCAACCATCTGACAAGCATCTCGAATTCAGCGTCGTCCTTGAATGCGGCTGGGAGAGGGACTTGATGCGAGTGGTAAGACCCCTCGAGTTGGTGCTTGGCGGTGGCGCGAGGGCCAGTCATGCCCTATTGAAAGTGTGGCGAACCCCGTTGAATCAGCCTTTTGCCGACACCTAACTACATGGGTTCCTCATACCTTTGGAGTACGTAAGATGATCATTGGCCACCTGGGTTTGACGATGGGCGTCTTGTCTTCCCTAGCAGCTTTTTGGATCTTGCGGATTTCCTCGTAGGCCCACTCCATCGAAGCAGCAAGGTTGATGTTGAGCTGCAAGAGTTTCTCTTCGGACTCGGCCTCGTCCTTGGCGAGTGGGCCGTATTCGACGAAGCGGACTTGGTAGCCGTAACCAGTGTAGAGGGCGAGAAGTTCGAGGTCGTCCATGGCACCGGGGATGGTGCGTTCGGAGATCTTGAAGCCACTGTTTTCACGAGCGAGGTCAGTAACAGTAGTAAACAGAACGTGATGGACCGTTAGCGTACTTGACGTGGAGAATGGGAAGGACGGCACCACTCTCGGCGGGGTTGAGGTACTTGTGAGCGTGCCAGGCTGTTGCAGTGGGACTGGTGACCGAACCACACGTTAGACACCAGTTGGGAATATATCAACCTCAGAGTGCTTACCCGGTTTCGCTTTCACCGTCACCGACGACGCAGACGGTCAAGAGTTCTGGTTTGTCCATGACGCTACCGTAGGCAACGGAGAGCGCGTAACCCAGTTCACCACCTTCATGGATAGCACCGGGGGTTTCGGACTAGACCAGGGGGAACGTAAGTACCATAACATGTTATAGAGGCCTGAAGAGGGCGTACATTGACGTGCGACGGGAATCCTCCGGGCCACGAGAAGGCTCTGACGAACTATGGAACAGGAGGATTCAGGAACACGGTTCGCGTACATACAACCGCGTCGCCGTGCGCACCTTTTCTAAACCTGTGGATGTCAACGGGTATTGAGGATAGAAGTGGCTCATACTGCCTTCGAGGTAGAGGCAGGATAAAACGGCAGGAGCACCATGGCCAGGACCTATACGACGGGCAGCAGTGCTTCAGCGAACGGCGGTTGAAATTGAAACGGCGCTCTGAACGCACCAGTAACATAGATGGCTTTCAGGTCATTGCCTTTAGCTTCTTCCCTTGAGATCAAAGCTAATAGGTGTGCGTATGTGAGATTCAGGCCGGGGCTACAGAAGTCCAAGGATAAGGTTAGGCGAATGTCGGGGGGTGGACGGGGAACTGGGAACGGAGCGGAGACGGACCAAGTACCGAAATGTCCGAGCAGCCTCTGCTTGACGTCATCCTTCGTCAAGGGTCTTGACTGAAGCGCGTTGGAGCGAAGGAAGATTTGAGCGACGGAGAAGTAGTTTGCGCTGGAGACGGGGTTGTCAGCACTGAGAGTGATCTGGTTGTCGTCAGAGCACTTACAGACGCTGGAATTCAAGGAGGGACTGGATCTGGTACGCCTCCTGATTGGCGGCGACCTTCTCGGTGTCGACCTTGACTGCGAGGTCAGCAAGCTGAACGTCTTGCTTGAGTTGGGAGGGTTTTGGAGGTGCTAGTGATTCTGTATGACCAGTGAACATGTTTGGAGTGTGCTGTGTTTGATGGGGGAGGGAGAGGTGGACGCGGACGCAGGTGCGATATTTATGGGATGGCCCACCACGGGAGCCGGCTAGATAGAAATCAGACAAGACCCAGATTAGACTATCATTTACCCTTCGCCTCGGAAAATTGAGAATCTGGTTTGTTCCTAAACTATCCGGCTTTGCGGCAAAGACGCTAGCGCATGGAATGATCTCATACATGACATACCCGAATTAACGGGTCGGATCGGCCGTCTCACCACAGGGGTACACGGTCGCCCCTCGCCTAAAGGTCCTTGAGCAGTCACTCCAGCATCCCTCAACTCTCGCACCTCACCATGAAGACCATCTTAGCAGTAGTAAGTGCCTTTCGCGACGTTGTGGTCACCGTCGAAGCTGACTGGGGCTCCGGGCAGAACTGTGGCTCCTCGAGCATCAAATTCAAGCTTTACACCATCCCAGAGCTCAACGTCCTCATCTCTGGACAGGCATCCAGCGTCGCAACAAAGGGGGCAAAGCCGTCTATCAAGTACGTCGTACACGATCATGGGGAAGATGAAAAGAACTCCGAGGACGAAGAAGAGAACATGCCCTGTATGCAATATTTCGTGTTGGAACCAAGTAGACTGCGGCTGACAAGCCTGGCCTCGACTTACCCACTTCAGACGAGGCCGTCTTCAAGCGTATTGTGGCGTTGATCGATCAATCTACTTCAAAGCACTTCCAACCCGAGGATGCGATAGCTGCGGTCTCGCACCGCGTTGTTCACGGAGGAACCGAATCAGAACCAATGGAGATATATCCAGGGCACACCGAAGGTCTGGATTTACTGGACAAGCTGAGCGACTTCGCACCTCTTCACGTTCGTATACCCTCGGGCCCCCTGCCGGCTCGGTTTGATCCCCGGCGCACATGTCACTGACCCCTTTGCAACGGCACCCTGTTAGAACCACCGCGCCGTCGAAGTAGTCAAATGTACGTACCACACCCCTGCCATTCGCTGGCTGTCTCACAGAGTAATCGGATTTCCGCCGTGTCCCATTCACGCTCTGCAGTTTGCTTGGAACACCTCCCCAACTCCCGCCAAATCCTCTGCTTCGACACTCTCTTCCACCACACCCTACCAGAGCACGTATACACATACCCACTAGCTCCTCCAGCAGAGGCGCCTGCTATCCCTCTGCGCAAGTACGGCGCCCATGGCTTATCCTACGCCTACATCCTCGGCAGGATGTCGGAGCACCTTCAGAAACCACAGGAAGAGCTTAATTTGATCATAGCACATCTGGGAAGCGGAGCGAGTATGTGCTTGATCAAGCAGGGGAAGAGCTTCGATACTACGATGGGACTTACACCATTGGAAGGTGCGTGCCAGTGTTTTAGCGAGGGCATGGACGCTTTGTGTGCCTCCCAAAGGAAGAATCATCAGCTGATAGCAACGCTCTCTTGGATTGGTTACGGGTGACAGGCTTACCTGGAGGCACCCGAACAGGTTCACTCGACCCAGCCCTGATCTTCCACCACACGCCTACCGCATCTGAGAAAGTCGATTTTAATGGTTTTCCCGTGGCGAGGGCCGAGATGATAATGAACAAGTGAGCCGACCTATCCTCTACCCGGCTCCCCGTGGCCGCTTGTCCCTATTCGTTCGCATGTCTGACTTTGCCGGTCCTCCCTGCGCTCACTCTCGCTTTGCCCCACCGCCAACGGTCCTATACGGATTATCCGTTCGACGGGTCAATCTGCGCGTAAAAAATTGACGATAACGCGACGAACCACGCGCTCGGTGGTGGGTGGGTACTCACTCGGTTGGCAGAGAGGGCGGTCTACAGGCGCTCTGCGGCACGAGCAACTTCGGCACGATTGCCTCCGAAATGGTGAATGCCTCTTCTGGTGACTCCGAGAAATACCGCCTCGCGTATCAAGTCTTCTTGGACCGGATCTTGAACTATCTTGGTGCCTATTTGCTCAAGTTGTTCGGAGGCTCGGCGACGTCCGCTGGCTCGGTGCCGGAGCTTCACGGGTTGGTGTTCTCGGGCGGTATCGGGGAGAGGTCCACACAGCTTAGGGCCGATGTGGGTAATTATTTGAGCTGGTTGAAGTGCGAGGTGGATGAGGAGAGGAATCAGGAAGGTCCTAAGGATGGTGTGGATGGGGGCGTGAAGGAGGTGACCAAGGCTGGGAGTGGGGTCAGGATGTTCGTATGTTTGACGGTGAGCGTTCGATTATGATTCTGCAGTCAATATACTGAATTACACCACTCATTAAGGACGAAGAAAGCCAGACGGCGAATATGGCGCTCAACGCCCTTCGCAAGGCGAAGCTAATTGATTGACCGGTGGCTTCCAGGAAATACGGCCGTGAGCATCTCGTGATTAAACTTGAAATATAAGTCCGAATGTAGACGTAGACGAGATCGAGCCTCAGAGACGATGTTATACACTTCTCTTTATGTACTAGAAGTATAGTGTGGTGGGACGAAAGCAAGGGCTTGGAGTGTCATGCCATTGCCGAAAAGTCCGGTAAGACCGAGCGCTCAAGTGGAAGCCGCCTCAAACTCCCCGCGCTGAGAACCCTCCACGCTTCCAACGGTGTTCAAATGTCCATCAGGTAGGCATCTCTCTCAACAGTCAGATCTATAGGTCAATCTCTTCTCAGAAGAGAAGTATCGAATCGAAAAACGCGCTACCCGGAGGGACTATTCGGCGATAAGTTGCAGGCACGGGGGCAGGC
>WSUI01000743.1:0-17391 GCA_019633595.1 Tulasnella sp. UAMH 9824
GATGATGACGATGATGACGAGGCGGCTTGGCTATCGTCGGGCTCCGGGGATCGAGGAACCATCTTACACCCCAAGGCACGTCCCCTCAGCCGTGATTGCCCCAAGCCGCACTGCACACCGGTCTGAGACTCCGATGCGGAGCCGAATTACGAGCCACGATCCACAATCAAGGAGATTTGGCGAGCTGAAGCGACTAATGAGGTAAACCTGGCGAAAACTATTGATCAGCCAAACTCTCCTCATGCTACCGCCCAAAAAAGTCAATCTTGAGGCTGGTTCTCATACGTTCACATTTCCATGGTGAAGGTTGCTTACTCAAGTTCTTTCCCTGACCTGAATTTCTGATATATTGGTCTTTTTTAGTCCGTGCTTGGCTTACCTCGAAATGGCATCACTTTGTGGAGACAACAAAGTCCCTCCGTTCCCGAAGAAAGCCATTATTGGATATTCTTATCAACTCGCTATCTATGGAAGCATCCATCGTGCGTGCTATATTCGGCGACCTCGGTGTTCAACCTCGGGCGGGTGAAAGGCTGTTTCGTTCACCCGCCGGTTTTCCTTTTCGGAACAAATGAGCCTCTGGTAGGTGATTCTAGGTGACTCGTTTGATTACCGGCGGGAATCTTGGGTAATGAGACATCTCCGCTACCACAGTGGCTTGAGCTAGCTTATCGTATCGACGACAAACATCATCAGTTGGGCAATTACTGCACGCACTCTCCATGTCATTCGTGAGAGGAAAAGACCCGCACAAAGTATCGGTCCGACCCGAAGAGCACTGAAGTTCGGCCTAGAAGCGAGACCATTCTCGTGCCGGGTGATACATCGCCTGCTCTCTACATACCTTGCCATGGGTGTCGGACGAACGTCAGTGTAAAGCTTAAAAAGCGTGGATGATTCAAGTTGATTTAAACTCTCTACGCTTTTACAATGACGAACGCTGGTTATGGATAACTCGACGCGAGTGAGGGGTCCATTCGGATCCGTTGGAGCCCCTCAGACATAGATATCCGATCGCTAGGGGCTTTCGGCCAACAGGCACTGGCAACGTCCCAAATATTATCATATGATATACCGCTTGATGATTCGACTGGGATTTTTGAAGGTCGTTCATCTCTCAGTATGACGGCCTGCATAACAGCCACGTCGTTGCGGAGATCATGGAAGGCTACCTCTCCTGTTAGTACCTATCATATTGGACCATTCGTTATACTCATGGGAAGGAGGGAAAACCATTTCGAGGACTTACCTCTGCAATAGTCATTCCGAACGCGTAGACATCCGATTCGAAAGACTTTGGGGCGTTGTCCCACAACTCTGGGCTTTGCCATCGGAACGTCCCGGCGCCCCGCAACGCTGTAGATGTTCTTGACTCGACCGTTCTTGTGAGGCCAAAATCGCAGAGAAGACAGGAGCCATCATCCTCAATTAAAATGTTGCTAGCTTTGAGGTCGCCGTGTACGATCCCTTCCGTGTGCAGATATTGTATAGCATCGGCCGTCTCAGACAACTAATAAGTCAAACATATGGCATAAGTTAAGATTCGATTGCCTATTGTAGACAAGAACGCACCAGCCTAATGCGGTTCGTGGCAGGTCGTGCAGCGATGTATTCGACCAGCGTCCCGTTGTTGATAAACGGGCTTACAAAGTAGATGTGGCCGTCACGCCTAAACGTCCCTAGGAATTTCAGGATATGGGGATGACGTAGATTACGCCATGTTGCAGCTTCCCGTTCAAACCGCTGAAGGCACGCGAGTCAGCTATACAGTAAGGCTGGAAGGGTCTCATGGGAAGTATACGGACTCTGATAGCCACGTCATCATAGCCTGTCGAGTCGATTCTTGGTCTTTTAAGGGCCACTTTCCCAACTTCTGCATGCATACCTTCAAACACGTCGCAAAAGTGCCCATTCACCTTGACTGGCATTGGTGATATCCAGGTGATACTAATCCCAATATCGTCGACAAGGACCATTGTTTCTGAGAACGTCGAATGTTGCGGGTTGAGCGCAAGGGATTGGTCGATAAAACAGGAATCCTCCTTACCGAATTTTGAGAAAGTGGACTCTGACGGCCCAACCGACCAAGACGAGAGTTCCGAGACTGGATCCGGTCCTAGCTCCGGTTGCGCAGTAGCGTTTGGCTCAACTACTCTGTCTTCGTTCTCGGAAGTGATCACCATGCTTTTCGCGGCAGCACCCGCAAACATGGGAAAGGGATCCAAAAGCATCGAGTTTTGGGTAACTCTGTGAGTGGTGGATATGATGTCGGTATGTGCCCGCGTTTCGCCCTCTCGCCAACCAGCTTCCCTCGCACGACCCCTCAGTTCTTCCTTCTGTCGTTGGGCCTCCGCTTCTTTCGCTTCAGCTTCTTGTCGTTCCCGTCGTTCCTGTGCCTCCCGTGCTTGCTCTTCCCAGATCTGCCTACTTGCGTCAGCTAAGCTTTTAGCCCAGATGGCCGCTGAAGCAGCCTGTTGCCGCTCCATTCGTGGAAACTCAGCACGAGCGGCCTCAGCCTCGGCATCGGATCCGATCTAAAATAAAAGAAAGCCCTGTGTCAGCAGATAGAAGATCGAAGCTCAACTTGTACCCTTGCCACTAAATACGCCGCTGGAACGAGGCCTTCTTTGCCTCTCAAGTTACGGCACTTCCACCATCCGTCGCTTTCCTCTCTGTTGATCACAATGAGCATCTCGTCTTCCATCACAGTGAGTTCATCATATCCGTCTGCCTCAAAATCGTCCAGAGCGGTGGCAACGAGTTCCTGACGTTTTTGTGCCTTCCGGGCTTCCTGTTCCCACTTCTGCCTCCTTTTGTCAGCCAAGCGTTTAGCCTTTGCGGCCGCTTCAGCAGCTTGTTCCTGCTCCTTTCGGGCAGCCTCGGCACGAGCGGCCTCGGCTGCCGCATTATCCTCAGCCTCGTCAGTGGATTCGATCTAAAATCAAAGAAACCCCTGTGTCAGCTGACAGAAGGTCAAACCTCAGTTGTTCCCTTGCCTCTAGATACAACGTAGGGACGAGGCCTTCTTTGCCTTTCAAGTTACGGCAGTTCGGCCATTCGTTGCTTTTCTCTTTGTCGATTACAGTGAGCATCTCGCCTTGCTTCACAGTGAGTTCATCCTCTCCGTCTGCCTCGTAATCGCACATAGCGACGGCAACACGCAGAGGTGGAGATGGTGGCGGGGGTTCGAGACCAAATGCCAAGCGCTTAGAACGCTGTACCTTGCTTAGGATGGCGTCCGCTTCGTCGTTGGACCCGGCCCAAAATTCAAGGGATCCACTGGCTCCCAAATTTATGTGCATGTAGTTGTGCGAATCGATTGAGACAGAGATCACTGACAACGATGTCCATGTCCTAACGGGACCCTAGCAAACGACCGGGGCTTCAGTTCATGGACAGCACAAAATCCCAACCTCCCAGCAACAGACATTGTCGGCTTCACTTGCGAAGTAGATCATCCCATCGCCAATACCCAGGGCTCCCGGCTTTTTCTTCCCCTTTCCATCGATCGATGACACATTCCAAATATTGACACGGTCAGCTTTCAGCCTGGCTGTAGCGGCGGCCGCTCGTCTAACATTATCGGCCTGAACACTGGGGGTGCCAGGCTGTAAAACACCATTCAGTTAGAATCAGAGGAGAGTGAAATGGCGCGCGTTCGCCTTTGGCGGAATCGGGACAGCAGCTCGAGCTGTACGTACTTCTATCGGTGGATGGGTCTTGAAGGAGCTGCCAATATAAGCTTGTTCTCTCGTGGGCCTTCTGGTGTTGATTGAAGGCCCAGTGGGGATGTTGGCGTTGGTCGGGATATTGCCCGGGAGCGGTGGTAGCGGTTTGGAGTCTTTGATTGCGAATCTCCGTCTAGGGGGAGGGTATTGTCCCTCAGTATTGCTAACTGATCTGAGAGTGCTCATGCTGGTTTGGGAACCTGGGGGTGACGAGTTCGATGGGAGGGTAGAAAGGATTGTCCGTCCACGCGGTTCGGTTTCGAATTGTGTCGGCGCGCCATTGTGGGGTATCATATCCGGCTACTGTCTTTCGACCGACTCGTCGTCGTCGTCGTCGTTGGCGTCGGTGACGGCGAGGTCGCAAGACGAACGCTTACTTTAGGCAAGTAACTTATCCGTAATACATGCAAGCACTTGCTATTGGGTGTGTCATGGCTGTCCAACTTTCGGAGACAGGTTCGACCCTCGCATCCGTAGAATGGATCAGAGACTCTCTGGGCTACTACGGCCATACAACTAGATACGGCCGTGGCAGGATTACCATCCTTGCAGTCGGGTCCCTTTAGCCGCTTCAATATGACCCCTTGAAGAAGTTCGAAGGTGCTACGTTGTCGTACACCTGTGGGGCCGTTCCCACACCAGTCGAGGCCTACTTGCGGAAAGTCAAAGGCTTGACCGGTGCGTCTCGTTTCCTTCCGTCGTAGCCGATATTCGAACGTAGACTGATGTCGATCCCCCGCATTCACGGATCCAACTCACGCTAGGTCTGCCGCCGCTTCACCGCGTCTGACTCCGACTCCTGCAACTGGGTCTAATCTAACCCCAAGGGCGAGTCCATTTTGGGTCTGGACCTGCACCCAAGCCGATTCGGGTCCCGTTGTCGCTGAGTACACCGTCAACGACTCTAACGTCACCGGCAGCATCAGCGCGGCCGTCTTGACCGTCGAAGAGCACCGCAGTGGGATCGTGCTGGGTAGATCCTTGTCTAACTAATATGATGTGAATAATCGGTTAACTGACTTAAGGACCTATTCCTTTTGAAATCAGAACTCTCGACGACCATTACCCTCGTCCGACACATTGCTGTCAACAAGCCGTAGAAAAGCTCCTAGCAGCAGCAACCTCTCGCCCTCGGTTCTCGCCTCTTCTCGCATCGCACACTACTGTATCATCATCCCAACCCGCACCGCATCATACCCTACGATCCCTCTCTCATCCATCGAATCTACCTAAACACCCCAGACCATTATTCGGTTTACCTTACCTCAACCTTCCAACTCGCACACCATTACTAACTAAATCAGCCCCACTTCTCTTCCTCCTTTTGGCTTTCGCTGCTGAGAACCGTGTGTCAGCTCTTTTATTATTGTGTTTCGATGTGAACAGCCATCCCAGCACCAGTCCAGGCCCCAATCCGCGCACGCGCACAAACCCACTTTCAGGACTCCCCCAGCGAGCCCGAATCCCATAACAATTTCCGACAAGTTCACGCCCCAAAGATGTTGTCCCACTTTACTCGGGAGTCGGATCCCCATCCAAAGGTCGCTTGCATGACATGATCAACAACGCTTTTCCGAAATTTCTAATTCAAACGAAATATCCAATTGCAAAGAATTTCCCGTGGGGCGGAACTAAAAACAACGCCCGTGTTGCCGGCGGCAGAACCCAACCCGCCTCGTGCACTCAGTTTACCCCGCAAAATCGGACGTCTGCCGGACCTCCCGTCCGTGAAACAATAATGGAAACTTTCGGAAGTACGTTCAGCGCCGTACTAATGAATGGCCATCGTCCTACGTGACCCGTCGCGCGTGGGGCCCGGTGGCGGTCAGGTGACAGGCCTTTACGTCGGTCGTGCAGATCCCCCCTCGAGCTGTTGGCTCTGTCTCAGACTGCTTGGCCGGTAGTGCCCGAACGGGAAGCCAGGCAGGCTGAGACTCTGAGACTAGTTCGATCGCCGAAACGCCTCGTTGATGATGGTGGAGGAGGAGGGCCTTACAATTGCCGAGATCCCTGTCGCCGCCGCTCGCAAAACGTTCGCTCGGTGTCTCAATAATTGTTTTCGCCGAAATAACAGCTGATAATGATGACGACGACAATGACGAGGGGCCTTGGCTGCCGTCGGGCGCCAGGTAACGCTAAGGAGCGTCTTTCAAGGAACCATCTTACGCCCAAGGCACGTCCCCTCAGCCGTGATTGCCCCAAGCCGCACTGCACGTCGGGCTGAGGCTGCGATCCGGAACCGAATTTTAAGCCACCATCCATTTGCGAGCAGGTTGGGCGAGCCGAAGCAACTGATGAAGTGAATCTGGCGAAAAATATTACTCAGGCCCTATTTTCCTCATGCTATCGCCCAAAAAGTCAATCTTGAGGCAGGTTCTCACTTCCATGGTGGATGTTCCCTACTCAATTCTTCCCCTGACCGACTTTTTGATATATTGGCCCTCCGTGCGTACTTGGCTTACCTCGAATGGCATAACTTGGTGGAGACCGAAAGTTTCTCTGTTCTCGAAGAAAGCCACCATTGGATATTCTGTCGGTCAACCTATCATTTCTGGAAGCATGCTTCGTGCCCGACCGAAATATGTGCCTATATCCGGCTACCTCGGTGTTCAACCTCGGGCGGCGGAAGGGTGAGGTGAAAAGGCTGTTTCGTTCAGGCGGTGGGTTTCCTTTTCAGAATAAATGAGCCTCTGTGGGTAGGTGACTCGTTTAATTACCGGCGGAATCTTGGGCAATGAGACAACTCCGCTATTACAGTGGCTTGGGCTTATCGTATCGACGACGAACATCGCCGGTTTGGCGAGTTCAACAGGTCCTGCCCGCACTCTCTGTATCGTTTGTCCGAGGAAAGAACCCGCGCGGAGTACCCGTCCGATCGAGAGGGCACTAATGCTCAGGTTGAAAGTGGGACTGACTTCATGCGGGTGGAAACACCAGCAACGTGATATACATGGGCCCTCGCAGCACGAACATGGGGATTTCCTCGTCGTGGGTGTCAGATGAATGTCAGCACGGAGAGGGTCGTGAACTTTAGTCAAGTCTTTCTCAAATTTACTTTCTTCGCCATTATGGTTGGTGCTTCTTGGTTTAATCTCTTAGGTACAAGCGGGCGACGGCGTCACATCGAGCGGCCTTACGACTTTAGCGTCAGGGTCTGTCACCTGCCACTGTCCTTAACTCGTCATTTAAATAAGATAGAGAAAAAACAGGTGCCGCTTCGCTACGGTGCTGGGAATCTGGGGCAATGGGGCTAATTCACCAGCTGACCTGTCTACTAGTGTTAGGGAAAACGGCCCAAGCAGAGTCGCGTCGAGGGACCAAACAGGAGTGGAGAGGTCAAATCGAGGTCTTCCACGATCCTCCCGGCTTTCGCAGTTGAGGCGTACGTAGACGTTGGGGCGCGCGACGTGTCGCATTTGAAGAGTTTGTCAACACGCCTCCTTGATCGGGACGTGGCGAAGGCGCTGTAGGGCTTGTAGCCGTGTATTTGCCTGCAATCTTTTTTGGGGCACCGGCGCTCTCCTGGGAAAACTTGGGATTCTCTATAACGGCTTGCCCCTTTTTTGCCTGATTTTGACGAAGGATAACGTTCTCTTGCAAGATTTGCTCCCATTCCTTGGACAAGCTGGTGAACCCGCCGCTAGCGGGGTTGATGCGGACGACATCGTAAGGAGTGTTGATCTTGGGAGGCTTAGCGCTTTTGTCGCCGAAGCGTGATCCTAGCTTTGCGAAGCTCGGCCCAGAAAGTTGAGGAATTGGAAGATTACTCTGGGCACTAGCAGGGATGCAGTAAGATGCATCATCAAGGCAAACCTTTGAGTAAAAGTCTTGTCCTTCGACTTTCGGGTATTGCTGGCAGTTCTAAACGAAGTGGTATAGGGCGTGTCAAAGCAATTTCGGGTACGCGTGGGTGTGGATATGGCTAACCATGCATAATGGGTGTTCCCGATAGGGAGCAATATGTTTCTGTGAAACACCACCACCCTGCCCGGAGTCGTCTGGAGTAAGGAGCGACGACGTTTCGCCTTCCTGGTCTTTGCAAGGTCCCAAAATTGCTGACGTTCTAGAGGTAATATTGATATATTGCAAGATCCTTGATGACGGAGGTCGTTGGGTGGGGTCAAAATCCCAGCATTGAGGAATGATCGATCGCAGCGAAGACACTCCGGTATGGCAAGCCGGATCAACATCAGCGCCAAGGATAACGGAGTCAAGCGCGTCGATTGAACCTGGAGCTGATTTTAAATATATCTCCAAGATGATAGCAGAATCTTTTATACTCGTTGAGTACGGGATGCGTCGATCGGTCATTACCTAGGGGTTCACAGTCAGTCCCACTCTGCAACATTAACACCCTTGGATTCCCATAGCGCCACCTACTTCAAACGCCGTGCATCCCCAAGCCCAAATGTCACTTTGAAGAGTCTGTTTGGATTCATCTTGCAAGATAAGCTCGGGGCTCATGTAACGGAAGGAGCCTGTTGTTGATTTGAAGTAGTGAGGCCAGAGGCGGCACCAGACTCGTAAACAAATGACGAGACCCCGAAATCGCAGAGCACAGCGTCGACGTTCTCGTTTACAAGTACGTTGGCCTACAAAGATCGTCAGCCTACGACTCTATTCGTCTTGAACGCCAAACTCACCGGTTTCAAGTCTCCGTGGCAGATAGGCGGCCTGAAACCATGCAGGTATGTGAGCCCTGTCGCGATGTCTCGCACCTATGATGTGATCTAAATATGAGTGACACCGGATTAAACCGTATGGGTTCGAAATTACAAATTTCAACCGAAGATCAGCATCGACGGGACTCCGTTTGATATATTGCATCACGTTTCCGTTGACCATAAATGCCGACACGAGTTGCGCGCAGACATAATTCTCGCTTAGGTAATAACCGATAGGTTCGAGGATGTTTGGATGCTTCACTTTTGCCCATACTTTGAGCTCCCTAGCAAGGCGCTAAATCAGGGTTTAAGTGAAGAGCAAGATGGGCCAGGGTTGTGATACCAACCAATGCGATGCATTGTCTATCACCTCTGGCTTGCACTATTCGCAGTTGCTTTACTGCAACCTTCCTCTCGGATTCGGATGACTTGTCCAAAGTGGCTAGGCATACTTCCCCAAAACCCCCGATCCCGAGCTCCGCTTCCTCGAGAGTTAGTCGATCGGGGATGAGCAAGAGGTGGGTCAATTCGGAAAACGTTGCCTCCTTAGTAAGTTAACCAACTCGGTTAGAATTATTCACCATGCTTTCCAGGCCCTTCCCGCTTACCAGAGCTTCATGGTTCATTCCCAAGTTCATGGTTTCTCCCACTACACTACTGGAACTCATGGAAGGATGTGGTGGGGGATATTGCGGTCCAAGGGCTACACGTGTCATACTTAGGGGGGATTCGATCCCCGAACGGCGCACGCGCCAATCCCCGACTCTGCTATGAGCTGGTGCACAAGTGAACACCAACAACACGGCACGAACCCGAACGAGCACCCTCACATTTGACTAAATCCAGATGATTATACACCATGTATCTAGAGGTATAGTTAGGGTTTGTATGGAGAGAAAAAAGGACGCTGATCATTGATCACTCGATACGAGGGAGGGATCCGTTCGAATCCGTTGTAGGCCCTCAAACATGGATATCCGATCGCTAGGGGTTTTAGGCCAACAGGCACTGGCAACGTCCCAAATATTATCGTATGATATACCGCTTGACGATCTGGTTGGGATTTTTGAAGGTCGTTCATCTCGCAGTATGACGGCCTGCATAACAGCCGCGTCGTTGCGGAGATCGTGAAAGGGTACCTCTCCTGGTAGTACCTATCATATTGGACCATTCGTTATACTCAGGGGAAGGAGGGAAAGCCATTTCGAGGACTTACCTCCGAAATAGTCATATCAAACGCGTAGACATCCGATTCGGAAGACTTTGGGGCGTTGTTCCACAGCTCTGGGCTTTGCCATCGGAACGTCCCGGCCCCTTGCATCGCTGTAGATGTTCTTGAATGGGCTGCCTTTGTGAGGCCAAAATCGCAGAGGAGACAGTGGTCGTCGTCATCAATTAAAATGTTGTTGGCTTTGAGATCGCCGTGTACGACCCCTTCCTTGTGTAGATATTGTATAGCATCGGCCGTCTCACACAACTAAAGTCGAACATACGGCATAAATTGGACATTGATGGCCTATTTGTAGACAACGACACACCAGTCTTATGCGGTTAATGCCAGGTCGTGCAGAGATGTACTCGATCAGCGTCCCGTTGTTGATAAAGGGGCTTACAAAATAGATGTGGCCGTCACGCCTAAACGTCCCTAGGAATTTCAGGATATGGGGATGACATAGATTACGCCATGTTGCAGCTTCCCGTTCGAACCGCTGAAGGCAGGAGGGTCAGCTATTTCGGGCCGGAAGGGTCTCGTGGAAAGTATACGGACTCTGACAACCACATCATCACGGCCTATCGAGGCTAACCTTGGTCTTTTAAGGGCCACTTTCCCAACTTCTGTATGCATACCTTCAAACACGTCGCAAAAATGCCCATTCACCTTGACCGGCAGGGGTGATATCCAAGTGATACTAAACCCGATATCGTCGATAAGGACCATTGTTTCTGAGAGCGTTGAATGTTGCGGGTTGAGCGCAAGGGATTGGTCGCCAAAACAGGGATTCTTACCGAATTTCGAGATGGCGGACTCTGACGACCTAGTCGACCAAGATGAGAGTTCCGAGACTGGATCCAGCGGTAGGACCGGTTGCACAGTAGCATTTGGCTCAACTATTCTGTTTTCGTTCTCTGAAGTGATCAGCATCCTTTTCACGGGAGTATCCGCAACATTGGAAAAGGGATCCAAAGACATCGAGTTTTGGGGAAGTCTGTGAGTGGAGAGCATGATGTCGGTATGAGCCTTCACTTCGCCCTCTCGCCGACCAGCCTCCCCCGCACCACGCCTTCGTTCTTCCTTCTGCCGTTGAGCCGCCGCTTCTTTCGCTCCAGCGTTCTTTCGTTCCTCTAGTTTCTGTGCTTCGCATGCTTCCCCCTACTTTCGTCCGCTAAGCGTTTAGCCTTTGCTGCTGCTGCTGCTTGTTCCTGCTCCTTTCGGGCAGCCTCGGCACGAGTGGCCTCAGCCTCGCCAACAGATTCGATCTAATCAAAAGAAAGCCCTGTGTCAGCTGATAGAAAGGCAAAGCTCAACCTGCACGCTTGCCTCTAGATACGACGCTGGGACGACGCCTTCTTTGCCTTTCGAGTTACGGCATTTCCACCTTTCGTCGCTTTCCTCTTTGTCGACTACGGTGAGCTTCTCGCCTTCCTTCACGGTGAGTTCATCATCTCCGTCCGCGTCGAAGCCGTACATAGCAACAACAACGATCCCTCTAGAACGCAAAGGTGAAGGAGCCAAATCAAAGTGAGAAGGATGCGGGAGGAAAGGATGCTGGTTTGGAGCAGATGGGATTGACGATTTGACGGCAGCCGTACCTATGCTTGCGACTGCTTCGGAAGATTTTGGCGGGGGTGGTGACTTTCCACGACTCAGCGTCCAGGGGCTAGAATGAAGTACCTTGTGTAAGATGTCGGTCGCTTCGTGCCGGAACCTAGCCCTAAATGTAAGGGAAAGGCCTTTGCTCGGATCAAGGACGTCCAAATCTACTTGCTCGCGGGTGTGCATATTGATTGAGGCCCCGAGCACTGCCCACAGAGGCCATTGCTGGACGGGAGTCTAGCAAACGACCGGGACTTCAGTTCATCAACAGTGCAAAAATACCAACCTCCCAATAACGGACCTTGTCGGTTTTGCATGCAAAAAAGATCGACCCACGGCCAATACTTAGGGTTCCCGTCTTTTTCCTCGAGCTCCCCCTGTCGATCTTTGACACACTCCAAGTACGCATAAGGTCGACAGTCAACTTGGCGGCGGCTGCTGCCGCTCGTTCAGCGCTAGCATTGTCGGCTTGAGTGCTGGCTGAGCTAGGCTTTTAAACACTAATTCAGTTAGAATCAGGAGATGGGAAATGGTCGCCGTTTACCTCTGCCGGAATCGAGACAGCAGCCCGAGCAGTCGGCACTTCCATCGGTGCAAGGGGATTGAAGGGGTGGTCATGGATAGCTAATGGTCGAGGTGAACGTGGTGTCGTGGTGCCGGTTGAAGGGACAGTGAGGATGTTGGGGTTGATCTGCTTGGGAGAGGGGGTAGCGGTGTGGAGTCTTCGGTTGCGAGTCTTGGGAGAGGGTATTGTCCCGCCGTATTGTGACCCGGACTGAGAGCGCTCCGGCTGATTTGAGAGTCTGGGTTCATCTGGGCGACGAGTTCGATGGAGGATGGAAGGGATTGCCCAACCAGACCGAATACACCCCATCCGTGCGCCTTTGTAGGCTCACGGATGTAAGCCCCTTAGCTCCAGCGCGAGGTGCTTACGTGTGAACCTAGCGCCTTTGTCAGCAAGTTCGATTGTTTGTTCGGCTTGCCTTCGCACAGAGTCTACGCCTAGCCAAAGATACGAGTGAAGTAGCAGATTTGATCCATAGATAATATTATTGTATATTGAAGTAAAATGTCCTTAACGCTATTATCTGTCCTCTGTCAAGCCCGGATCCTCCGCTACCACCAGCGAAGGGTTTCCCGCCAGCGGGCGGTGGGGGCCCTAGTTTGCAGCCAGGCCCATCTCCTCATCCGGATTCTTAGTCTAAGTCGCTGAGCAGCGAGAGAACATATCTTTCACAAAGTATCGATTCGACTCACAGAGCAATGAAGTTCACCCTGGAAGCGAGATCAACCTCGTGCCGGGTGATAAGTTGCATCGCCCGCTCTTTACAAGGAGATACCTCGCCATGGGTATCGGATGAACGTCAGTGCGAAGAGTTTTGTGAGCTATGATCTCGAGGAGTGTTTTTGCTCAGGACACGGCGTAATCATTACCAGTGTATAAAAGGCGGTGGCGGCTCATGATATCGACATGTCATGCCGGTGAAATTGTCCCGGACACGTTTCGATCATCCACTAGGCGTGACGTTAGAATTCATGTTCCGCGCGTGTAGTGAGCATGGCCTGGTTCAGAGCGTGAAAAAAATCATTCAAGTTGATTTTAATTATCTACTCATTTCGCCATGAAGAACGCTGATTATCGATAACTCGACGCGAGTGAGGGGTCAAGTCGGATCCGTTGGAGCGCCTCAGACATAGATATCCTATCGCTTGGGGTTTTCGGCCAACAGGCACTGGCAACGTCCCAAATATTATCATATGATATACCGCTTGATGATTCGACTGGGGTTTTTGAAGGTCGTTCATCTCTCAGTATGACGGCCTGCATAACAGCCACGTCGTTGAGGAGATCATGGAAGGGTACCTTTCCTGTTAGTACCTATCATATTGGACCATTCGTTATCCTCATCGGAAGGAGGGAAACCCATTTTGAGGACTTACCTCTGCAATAGTCATACCAAACGCGTAGACATCTGACTCAAAAGACTTTGGGTCGTTGTTCCACAACTCTGGGCTTTGCCATCGGAACGTCCCGGCGCCTCGCATCGCTGTAGATGTTTTTGACTCGACCTTCTTTGTGAGGCCAAAATCGCAGAGAAGACAGTGGCCGTTATCGTCAATTAAAATGTTATTGGCTTTGAGGTCGCCGTGTACGACCCCTTCCTTGTGTAGATATTGTATAGCATCAGCCGTTTCGCACAACTAACAAGTCAAACAAATGGCAAAGTTAAGATTCGATTGCCTATTGTAGACAAGAACGCACCAGTCTTATGCGGTTCGTGCCAGGTCGTGCAGCGATGTATTCGACCAACGTCCCATTGTTGATAAAGGGACTTACAAAATAGATGTGGCCGTCACGCCTAAACGTCCCTAGGAATCTCAGGATATGGGGATGACATAGATTACGCCATGTTGCAGCTTCCCGTTCGAACCGCTGAAGGTAGGAGGGTCAGCTATGTCGGGCCGGAAGGGTCTCATGGGAAGTATACGGACTCTTACAACCGCGTCATGATAGCCTGTTGAGTCAACTCTTGGTCTTTTAAGGGCAACTTTCCCAACTCCTACATGCATCCCTTCAAACACGTCGCAAAAATGCCCATTCACCTTGACTGGCATGGGCGATATCCAAGTGATACTAAGGTCCATGTCGTCGATAAGGACCATCGTTTCTGAGAACGTTGAATGTTGTGGGTGAGTGCGAGGGCTTGACTGCCAAAACAGGTAATCTTCCTTACCGAATTTCGAGAGGATGGGCCGAGATTCCGATGACCCCGCCGACCAAGGTGAAAGTTCCGAGACTGGATCTTGTGGTAGTACCGGTTGCACAGTAGCATTTGGCTCAAATACTCTGTCTTCATTCCGGGAAGTTACCGCCGTGCTTTTTACGGGTATACCCGCAAGCTTGGAAAAGGGGTCCAAAACCATCGAGTCTTGGGGAAGTCTGTGACTGGAGAGTATGATCTCGGCATGAGCCTGCGCTTCACCCTCTCGCCGACCTGCTTCCCAGGAACGACGCCTTCGTTCCCTTCCTTCTTCCTTTTGTCGCCGAGCCTCCGCTTTTTGAGCTTCAGCTTCCTGTCGTTCCTGTCGTTCCTGTCGCCCTTGTGCATCGCGTGCTTCCTGTTCCCGCCTCCACATCTGCATCCTTTCGTCGGCAAACCATCTAGGCTTTGCAAAAACTTGTTTATGTTGTTTCCGGGCAGCCCCGGCACGAGCGGCCTCAGCAACAGCTTTGTCTATTGCGGCATGCTCACGCTCGCTCCCGGGTTCGATCTAAAATAAAGGAAGCCCTGGGTCAGCTGATAGAAGGTCAAGGCTCAATTTGGACCCTTGCCTCTAGAGACGACACTGGAACGCGGCCTTCTTTGCCGTTCGAGTTACGGCACCTCCACCATCTGTCGCTTCCCTCTTTGTCGACGACAGTCAGCTTCTCGCCTCTTTTCACAGTGAGTTCATCATCTCCGAACGCCTTGAAACCGTACATGGCAACAACAAAGAACCCTCCACGCTCAGATGAAGGAGGCGGATGCAGAAGGAACTTCTCTGGAGCAGTCCGAGCCAAGTCCCTAGAACGGATCGCCTTTCTAAAGATAGCCTCCGCTTCGTCCCTGGATCCGGCCTTGAATAAAAAGTCAAAGATCCTCTCAGGGAATCGCAACGTCACGTAGTTGTTCTCATTGAATGAGACCCCCTCCATTTCTGACGATTGCCATTTCCGGACGGGAGCCTAGCAAACGACCGAGAATTCAGTTCAATCGACAGCGAAAAAATGCCAACCTCCCAATAACGGACATTGCCGGTTTCGTTTGTGAAGAAGATCAAGAAATTGCCAATACTCAAGGTTCCCCTCCTGCTCCCCAATCGGTTGATCACTACCACATCCCAAATATCGACAGGGTCCACTTTCAGCCTGACCGCGGCGACTGCCGCCCGTTCAGCATTCTTGGCTTGAGCGTCGGGGGTGCCATGCTTTAAACCACAATTCAGTTAGAATCAGAGGAGTGAAATGGTCGCCGTTCACCTTTGACGGAATCGAGAAGGTAGCCTGAGCGGTAAGTACCTGTACTTCCGCCTCTGCAAGGCCCCACAGGCTGTCGGCATGGAAATAACGTCGTCTCGCGGGTCTTCTGGTGTTGGGGTTGGTCGGGGTATTGCCTCGGAACGGTGGTAGCGGTTCGAAGTCTTTGATTCCGGGTCTCGGAAGAAGGAATTGTCTCGTGAGAGCGCCCATGTTGATCTGGGAGCCTGGGTCCATTTGGGTAACGACTTCGATGGGAGGGTAGAAAGGAGCAGTTTGGGTTCGAATTCGAGTGTTTGCCACCAGGAACCAAGGATCACCCCAGCTTACCACCAATTGAAAGGCGTTCACAAGGCATCGTGAAGGACAAATGGCCCGGAGAGCTCACCAGAATGCCGGGGTGGCTCATAAGTGCACATAGGACGGTGTGAGTTCAGGGGATCTGTCGGGGTTGCAAGACTGATGAGACCTTGTAAGGTCCGATACACCCTGTCCGATTTTACATCCGGCTACGAGTATTTCAGTCCGTTCCACCCATTTCTTCTTCACATGGCCCGCAGCGCTCGGTAGATAAACAAAAGTATACACTCACCAATTATACTGTCCCTAGTAGAAGGGGTCCTAAGGCTCAGGGATTATATAACTCTATCCAGGAATTCGCCTGTCAGTTAACAACATCCCGTTACGCGACGTGACCCTCTATAGCTGTAGGGACCATTCCATTTTTGATCGCCTCCTCCTCCTCCTCCTCGTCGTTGGTGTGGGCGACAGCGAGGCCGTAAGGCGAACGCTTACTTCAGGCAAGTAACTTATCCGTAATCCAAGCAGGCACTTGCTATTAGGTGTGTCATGGCTGGCTAACTTTTAGAGATGGGTTTGGCCCTCGCATGCGTAGAAATAGATCGGAGGCTCTCCGGGTAATGCGGCCATACAACAGTTTGAGGTGCGTCTCGTTTTCAAGTCCGCTCGGAATCGTTGCCCAGAATTTGAACCTGGACTGGCTGACGATCCCAGGCACTCACAGCTCACGCTCGCCTTGCCGCCGCTTCACCGCGCCCGACTGTCACTCCTACACCTAATCCCAATCCCAAGGACAAGGCCAGCTTGACCTGGACTTGCACCCAAGCCGATTCGGGCGCCGTCGTCGCGGAGTATCCCGTCAACGGCTCCAATGTCGCCGGCAGCAGCCCAGCCGTCTCGACCGTCGAAGGGCACTGCAGTGGGATCGTGCTAGGTGGGACCAAGATCATGTGTATCGTCGTCGGTTACGCCCCTTCTCCAACAAGGCTAAATTCCGCAACGGTTTCCTCCAAGGTCATGCTGCGGTTCGGTAGACACTTCACGAGCCTCCCATTAGAGGAACAAAACCGTGTTTTACCCCACGAGACCCGAATTCCAACTTCGTTCAAACGTTTCAGTCCCCCTAGTACTAGTTCATGTTAGACGCCTACAATTGGCTCATTTCATTCGGGAGTTGGAGCCCCCATCCGAAGGTGAACAATATTAATATTAATATTAATTTATGTAAGAAGCAGGCGACGACCGCCTTTTCGAAATTGAGCGAAACATCCACGGTATTTCTGTGGAGGCGTTGAGACAACAGTTGCAATTGTGCAAATGATAAGATTATGCACCTGAAAACAGTGTTCTGTGTTTGCCGTCGGCAGAACCCAACCCGCCTCCACTTAGTTTACCCCGCAAAATCGGTCCCAATTGGAATAAATGGAACCTTTCGGAAGTATGTTCAGGCAGGCTACGGAGCATCCGTTCCGTAGCACGCCGCTCTGATTTGCTCTAATGACCATCGTCGTACGTGACGCGCGTGAGATCGGGTGGTGGCCAGACGCCAGGCCTTTATGTGGATCATTATGTGTCCCAGAACCGATAGTGCGTCCTGTCGCCGCAAAACTTTCCATGCGAAGTACCTGCGGAATTGGAAAAATAGTAAAGAAAAAATCAATAGTGCGACAGCAATAAGTTCTCTCTGGGCAGTGCACTACTATGTTATACCCAATGGGCGACCTAAGCCTTTCATGTCTGTGTTCATCGGGGGTTGGGGGGACGGGGAGAAACCACTGCAGCTGGCCGAGAAAGCGGAAAAAATGACACAAAAAAAGCCCCAACGAGCGGAACGAGGTGCAGGATCGGGGGGTTTAGACCGAAGTG
>WSUI01000744.1:0-17316 GCA_019633595.1 Tulasnella sp. UAMH 9824
ATTTTTGTCATTTTCTATGCTAAAGCTACTTGGGCTACATACGCCAGTTTTGAAAATCGTTTTTGGGGGTTCCCCACGAATTTTGAAATCGCCTCCTTACCATAGGTGGGTGCCCACGTGTCTGACGCCGTTCCCTTTCCCGAAACAGTTGGCGTATCGACCGTCAAAACTCCTTCGGCGGTTGCCGAGACGCCGCTCGATTCGTGTTATATCCCTCAGCGCATTTAGGAGGTGCTGCCAAGGTATGACGTCGTCGATGGTGTTCCCCCCGATGGGTGCACCTGGTCACGTGATCTCTTACTCTGACAGCCGAAGGCCGAACTGCAAGTCGATCTTACTCAAGGTTCCAAAGACAAGGATCTGATCAACTCCAAGATGTGAAGTGGAAGGCTCGTGTCCTGGACTACCGCACGTACCGGAGATGGCCGGCGTTAATCAGATCATCGACGCACAATTGCGCTGAGACCACGTGCATTGCGTTCGCTTGAAGCATGGCTTCGTTTGATTCGAACGAGATCCCCCACTCGCCATTCTTACAACTTCCCTGCAATCGCTCTAAACAAGCTTATTCGAACTCCACCCTTCTTAGCTGCTCAGTTTCTTGGTGGTTCAAGGGTACAATGCGGAACGACAGCACTGCAGACCCTAGTCATGCGCCTGGGTCTGACCACGAGGACGACTCCACTTGGGTTGAGCTCAGCGCGAACACGGTACGTGGTAAGCCGTCTTGTCCAGCGCGTTCAGTACCGACGAGAAGACTATTCAGGTCGAGAACGAGGCTGGAAAAGCTCGCACCATGGCGAATCGATCCCGCCTTACTCAAATTCCCGAAGCGCGGCCCCAACTTCGAGGGAGGGTATCCTATAGTTTCGAGAACCTTTTTGGCTTCCTCCTCCGATGAGACCAGAAAGCAAGTCGTGGAGCCGAACGGTAGAAATCTCAAGTCCAACAACGGTATTGCAAAGTTACAGGACGACGGAGGAGGTGAAGAAGCGGAGGGAATTAAGCAGGAGGAGGAGCGCAAGTACAAAGAAGGAGTTGAGGGCGAGGTGCAGGAATCGGACAATGAGGCTTCTGGACAGTGGAAGGTCAGTGTCAATTCGGCCCTCTCGGACGGTTTCCAAGGCAGACCGCTGACCTACTCGCCGACTCCAACATTATGGCCCGTGGCGGTAAAGAAAATGAAGATGAAAACAGAAGATGACATAGTGCGGATATTGGGCGTAAGCACGACCTATCAGCATTGCGTAATAGTCAGGAACTAAGCTTTTCTCAGTTCACGCTCAGCGAGGCGGAGTTCTTGGTCAAGCTTTCTCATCAAAACGTCATCAAGCTCGAAGGATTCGTTGAAAATGCGTCAAATGGGGTGATCTGGCTGGTCTTCCCTTGGGAAGAAAACGGTACCCTAAAAGATTTTGTGGCCTCACACGATTGGGAGATTCCGGAGCGAATGTCGCTGGTGCGCATCCCGCTCCTTTCCCTCGGATGATAGCTAAAGCTGCGTGCTACAGATTAATGATGTGGCAAGGGGAGTGGAATATCTCCACGGCAGAAAGCCCTCTATCTGCCATAGCGACTTGAAATCCGTAAGTGGTGATGCATTAGGCGTCATGCACACGGCCAACATCAGGAAAACGTGAAATCTCACGGCTGAGCCAAAATTCTCACAGTCTCAGTGGCCCTCATGCCCAAAAACGGTCCCCAGGGTACTGTCTGCCGGAATTGAGGGTCTCGGCATCGAGAGAGGATCTCATGCTTGAGATCGCCGTCTCAGAACGCTGCTGGGCGGAGACGCGTGCCTGTCTCATGTGGACCCTTCCCGACCCGCCCCAATCCCTCATACTTCATCTCGTCGTGGAAGGATCAAGTGATCTCCGGATGGAGACAGCGCACTCCATGCTGAGACACCCATCTCCGTCTTTTAATGGATTTCGAAGATTTCTCGGGGTCTCCGGAGTCTCAGGGCGGTACGGCGCGATGTACGCGGAGCTCACACGTTTTCCTGATGAACCTGCACACGCTTTCCAGATCAACGTCTTAGTTAGCTCAAAATACCGCCCGGTGATTACAGACTTTGGCTCAGCTCGTCATCCCGTCGTCGATGGTCCCACTGAGAAGAGGGAGCGAACCGACAGCGAACTCCAGCCTGCACCCGTCGCTAGAAGCAACCCTCGATCCTTCGACAAATAGCATCACCTTAACATGCAGCCACGGCACGCTCCGTTGGGCCGCTCCAGAGCTACTGCACGCAGATGATGCCAGTCTTGCATGTGATATATGGGCATTCGGATGGGTGGCTTACGAGGTAAGCTAAACCCCTAAGCTGTCCAACCAGCGAGGCTCACATATTAGTACTGGAATAGGTCATAACGGGCTCGATTCCATTTCAAGATGTCAAAGACTTCATTGTGATCAAGCGGATCGTCAGGGGGGATCTTCCTTCAATCACGAGCGATGCCCGGATGTTGCTGATACAAGCACTTTGCTCCCTTGTGGAACATTGCTGGACTATTGATCCCGGCAAGCAACCCACAGCTAAAGACTGTAAAAACGCATTGGGCTGGCTGGTGAGGAATACTGATCGACGATCGCTGACATGCAACTGAACCGGTTTTGATACAGCCGATGATCATTCCAAAGCCACGACGCGCATCAGACACATCGAATCAGCCAAGTGACTCTGCGGAACTTCTGACTCAGCTGGGACATATGTACCGACATCAGGGTGACTATCCGAGCGCGTCAAAACACTACACCAGGGCTTTGAGTGTTTACTCTGATATTGCCGACACTCAAGGAAAAGCCCAGGCACTATTGGAGGTAGCCCGCATACAACGGTTTCAGCAGGAGTACAGCCAGGCTGAAGCGTCCTATTCCGAGGCGTTAAAACTCTATGTCGACATTGCGGGTAATCCAGGGAGGGCCCACGCTCTATGGGGTCTCGCTGAGGTGCACCGGGTTCGAAACGAGTACGACCAGGCCGTCGGGTTCTACTCCGAGTGCCTACAAATTTACATCGACTTCGAAACGAGTACGACCAAGCTGCCAAGTTCTACTCCGAGTGTCTACAGATCCGGAACGATATCGGTTACAGACCACACAGAATCCAGGCTCTTTGGGGCCTCGCCGAAGTGCATCGCCTTCGAAAGGAGTACAGCCAGGCCATGAAACTCTTCTCCAATGCCTTGAAGATTGCGGTCGAAATCGGCAACAAATATTTGAAAGCCTTTATTCTGCACTACATGGCCCGTGCACATCAAGACAAACATGACCACAAGAATGCGATCCATCACTATGAGCAAGTTGCTGTAATCTATAAGCAAATTGGGCACAAAAACGAAGCTGCTGTCTCACATCAGGCGGCTGCACTTCGTCGATTAATCGAGGACAGGACCGTATGAAGTTTTGGTGGGATGTCATTCTGGGTTAGATGAGACGTTAATCATTATTCCACACCACAGTATAGTAGATGTGACGTACTGTACTTCATACCCGAACTTTCTTCTATTTGACGCGTTTTGAATTCGTCGCGGTTCGGCTTGTGCTGCGATCGAATGGTGCTTCGTTTCATTTATACTCCCTCTTTAACCATGGTAAGTTCCTAATCTCTATGTGAGGACACCGTTACTGACTGATAGGGCGATGTGAAGCACATGGAGTCGACGCCCGACCTTGTTGGTACAACGTCTGACCAGGGTTGTGGAGGAGTAAGGTGACCATCACAACAAGGCGGCGCTACTGAATGTTTTAGCGGGCGCAATCACATAGGGTGCGAACGTGTTGGGTGACAGATGTCGTCGCGGACAGCACCCTCCCGTGCATTAACAATGAATTCCGCTCCCCCCCCCCCAAAAAAAAGTTAATCGTACCTTAGCACAAGTAGCATCGAGGTCTTAACTCAGATGCCATACCTCTACACCAGTGAAAAGCTGTGCTCAGCTCTCCCGAACGCGAGCGGGGAGGACGGTTTACAACGCCAGCGGGCGATGGACGGTGGGCTCGAGTTTGGCGAGTGGAGAAGACGGCAGCAAAGAGCGACGGAGGGCGCTAAGACCCTAATTTTTATTGAAATGACTGGCGAGGGACTGGCCGTAAGTGAAAATTGTTGCGAGCAAACTGTGGAGCGGGCTAGACATGTTGATATATAGGATGTGGAGGATGTTTGGCGATTCCTCTGAGGCAGAGGGCGTCGGTGATATCGATTATAATGGGCGATTAAAATCAGTCCGAGTAAACTCCCAAAGAAAGGGTTGTTTCGGGCTTACCCAGGTTCTTGAGTTGCGCTCACTGTGGGGTTCAAAAAAACAAGTAGTAACAGCTTGCCCGAGCCCTTGAGGGATCAGCTCAAGTCTGAGAGGAGAAAGGAACGAGAGGGGCCGCGGGTGGGAGATTCGCGCGAAACGATTGAAATTGCGATGCGGGCAGACCTCGAATTCGTCCGCTCCCTCCAGCATCACCAGGCTTCTGTCCCAGCCCACCTCTCCGGGGGCCATTAAGATTGGAAGCTTGAGACTGGCAGTGACGAGCTGCGGCAGTCGCCGGTGTAGTTTCTTTACATCGCACAACAACGATAAACGACGCTCCCACGACATGGCCGTCTTAGGCATGACACATAGTCCCTCTCGTTCCCCGGGCCAAGAGTACCCGTTTTCTCTACAACCCGCAATAGCGGCTTCGAAATACAATGCCGCCTCGCCATGTCGTCGAAGCCCGACCAGGACCTCCCCCTTGCCTATCAGGTGATTTACCACGTCCAAATGCTGCTTCTGGACACGAAACATAGCGATGGTTTGGTCGTACCAATAGAGCGCGGCGCCCCACTTGCCTTGGCTCTGTTTCAATTCCACGAGAGTCCACGCGTTTTTCTGGGCAGAGCCCGGCTGTGACAGTTCATTCCACAGTCGGTAAGCTTCCTCCAAGAGTGCAGCAGCCTCGTTGTGATTTGACCTTTGCTGCAAGCATTGTGCCAACCCGTCGAGCGCCCCCGCTATCCTCCACCGGAGTCCGATACGTCGAGAAACTGAAAGGGCCTCTTGGAAAAGGCCTTCAGCTTCCGTGTAGTCTCCCAGCTGCATTTTGAGGTGACCCATTGCACCTAGATAACAGGGCAAATCTCCATCCCACCCAACGTCTCGAGTGATCTTGATGGCCGTCGAAAAAGCATCGGCAGCCTTGGTATAATCTTGCAGCCCCTGATGTCTGGTCCCCACCATCTGAAGTGCACCTGCCAGTCCCAAAAGGTCTCCAGAGCGAGTGGCTATTTCCACCGCCTCATCCAATGTTGACAGTGCTTCATCATTCTGCCCCATACACAACAAGGTGTTGGCTATTCTCTCCAGGCATTGCCCTACCCAGATATCATCTCCATGCACGCGACGAAGCTCCAGGCTCTCGCGCAGAATCGTGAGTGCCTCGTCAAGGTTGCCCGAGCTGTCCAGCATCAGGATGGAGAAGCCGAGGTAGTAGGAAGCTTCCGCTATCCCCACAGGATCGTTGAGAGCTCTGCAGTGATCGAGGGCCGTGGTAGCTGTAGTACGGACTGTGACGAAGTCAGTAATACGATATGCCGCAACCACTGCTTGCGGAGAACGCTGGCTATGCCTTTGGTATCCGCTTCTTGTTGATACAACCGAAGAGCTTCTTCGAGGTACACAGAGCTCTGCTCAAGGTTTCCTTTCCAAGTTTCGAGACTCCCGACGTTTTCCAGCAGTACAGCCGATCGTCCGTGAGGATCAGCATTTGCAAGGGTAGGAGTGCAGCGGGGCTAATGATGTAAATTTTCAGGGCTCTATAGATGGGGAAGGGACGGTAGACATACTTACCAGATAAGTCACTGTGGTCTTACACATCCTAGCTGTTGGTCGTTGTGCGGGATCAACGTTCCAACACCTCTTCATCAACTCCCAGACCTGAAGACAGTCGCTAAGACGGGACGCTCCGTTGACTCGTAGGTATGGGGCTCTCGAAAATCTTGCGGATAATGGCGTAATCAGTGGAGGTTTCCTCATAAGGCAAATCCCCCGTCATGATCTGAATATTGATAAGTGTTACCTTCGAGAGTACGTAGAGTGGAATGCAGGGTACGAACCTCCCAAACCAGCCAAGCCCATGCATACACGTCACTGCTCGGTGCGCGTGGTGCACCATCTATGAGCTCGGGACTGCACCAGCGAATCGACCCTTTATCGCCCATCGATGTCTCCAATCTGCCAAAACCGCTATCCTCATGTAGTCGCGCAAGGCCAAAGTCACACAGACGGGCCTTGTAATCGATGCTGACTAGAACATTGGCCTCAAAGAGGAAACGGGATCAGCGACCGACCGATCTCTCGGGAAAGCTCTAGCTTACAGCTTTGATGTCGCCATGGCAGACTGGCGGGTCCAGTTGGTGAAGAAAGGCCAACGCGTCAATCGTGTCGTGTACCTACGCGAAGGCAATCAGCGAACTAACGCGGCGACGGTGATACCCTTGGTACGATTCACAAGCGACAGCTTTTCGGGAACTTCCAGATTGTGCGCCTTGACGAAATCGCTAACATTTCCATTGGGCTCCCATGGAGAGAGAGCAGCCATGCCTTCGAGCTCCCGAAGTCGGCGTGAAAGCCGAGAAACTTGGCAATTCCAGGATGTTCTTCGAGGCTAGACCACACCAATATTTCTCTTGTGAACGCCTAGCACCGGTTGAATTTAAATGCCGGACGATGCTAAGGCGTGCTGCGGTACTCACTCGTTTCGCCCGCGGGGTATTGGAAATCTTCGATATGTTGATCTGCTTGACGGCCACTAACTGGGGTGGACCATATCGACGTGAGGCCAGCCAGGCTGGGAGAAAGGCGGACGAATACAGTTCTGCCTGTCGAACGACACCAAAACCCCCCTCAGGCGGATCGTCGTCGTCTACTAGTACTATTCTCCGAGAGTCGACATGGAACCGTTCTAGCTTCTTGTATTCTTCGTCCTGAGGGGCAAAGGCACATCAATGGAGAGATTTGAAATTGGACTACGCCGCGGTTACCACGACTTGAGCACTTAGGCGCCTCCGTTCCTTAGCTTCCGTCGCGGGCATCGCTATTGTAGGTCTCGTTGATACTGTAGTGGATGAGGGCGGGGGCTGTAGTAAGAAGTGACTATAGGTGCGTCAGGCAATGCGACGAACGCCAGGCTCGAGCCTTCCCTGAACAGCGCCGGCGCATTCCCAGGCTACCCATCAAGGCAAATATGTTGCCTGAGTCCCTTCCATCAACTCCATGGGCTGGCGTATTTAAGGAGGTCTATTTGTTAAGGTTGATGAGTAATCGCAAATAGCGAAGATGGGGAGATATGCTGGCAGGTGGTTCCATGTGGTTCTGCAGTTGAACTAGCGAGTGATCTACATCTCCCCGTACCCGCCATTTGGACACGCCGCTAACTGAGTCCGACATATTCAGTTTACCCAAGCGTTATAAAGGCTTGGGAGGACCTCGATACACGAAAGCTTTGGACGCGAAGAATCAGGGGACATGCAGGATCCACCAAATTCAAGAGAAGTGAAGACACAACAGGCGCGCTCAGCCTCCGCGTTTGAGCCTCCAGTGCGCAGATTCCAAAGAGGCTGAACTCTCAAGAGTCGTTGTTGCGCTAGTGGATTCAGGTAGTCGCTAGACTTCTCACAAGATATGGGCGGATGTGGAAGGACGTGGCTCCGTTGTTACTAATGTTTGTGCGCGCGACGAGGGGGTGGGGGGAGACCGAAAGATAATGATCGGGCTCCCAAATCATTATTACAAAATTTTACACAAAACCATTAGTCCAGTCAAGTGTGACGTCGACGTGACAGAAATAAAGGAACAAAAACAGGAGAGTGAAGATAGTACAAGGTGGGAACGTCCGTGAAGAACGAGAACCCAGGTACTATGCAGAGCGGACAGGTGCAATGATCGACGAGGATTTTAGCCCTGACCCAGCACTCGTATCCCCCTTAAGGACCGAAGTTGAGAGCTATAGAGCGAATTAATGAGAAAGTATTGGGAATGAGATGGATGGAGCGGAATGATTCTATGAGAGTGGTGAAGGGATGACCATTATGACGTGCGGCCGGGGAATGTGAATGCGAAAGATAATAGAATCTAAGGGAGGGCCATGGAGGAGTCAGTCGAGAATTGATCATTGTGAAGGATGTGAAGGTCTGAGCCCACTTTTATTCATCTAGTTTAACATATATGTTCCAAATGCCTGACTTGGAAGGTGCGAGGCCGTCGTTCAGCATGATATCATGCTACTGCAACGAGACGTTAGTTAAACTGGATAAGGACGTTGTGCCGTAGACGCTTACTCCGGTGAGGGTCCTTGGGCTGGGACATATCCCTCCTCCCAGGGATCAAAGGTCGGGTTGGGAGCTGTGGTTTCCTCTGACGAAAGATAGACGGGAAGTTCCTTACTATATTATAGACGCAGCGCCGTCTATTCAGTCTGTCCTAATTGTAGAGTGTAAGAAAGATGTATTGAGGGAACTTAGGTAGTATCAGCTACATTACAGAGAGGTCCTTTTATATGTTTTATAATAGTATTACTGGTAATTGTCTTTATGGCTAAGTAATGACTCTAAACTAGTTTGCTACTTAGTCGGATGGTTAATGACATTCTGTGAGAGTATAATCAGAACCGATAGCATGAGATGGGAGTCGTTTCCTATAAGGGGAAACAGGGTTTATCCATAATCGGAGTAAGTTCGCTTTAGGAGAATTAACATAATGTTAATGACACTATTTCAACATCCTCAAGCCTTTGGGGACGGCGAACAAACTTCGATACCACCCTGCCCCATTTGGAGACTGATGACATGACCCGCGACGCTAAGGTGCGAATTTGGTGACGAATAGGATGTGACCTGGGCTCCTTCGCAGACTTTTGACTCTTGTGGATGCCCGTGGCAATAGAGTTGGGTATTGGTTCAATGTATGGCGAAGGTTCAGCCTCGTCAGCAGCACTAGAAATATCCATGGTTTGGTCAGCGTTCCCCAATACAGCCACCGAAAGGGGTCATCTCAAGGAAAGTCAATTGGCTTTTAGATTCACCCAGGGTCCAAAAGTTCTAGACGTCGATAGTTGCGCTTCGTTCTTGACATGCACGTTTTGAGCGGCGAGTTTTCGCTGTGGTGATAAAGCATCATTTAGTTTAGAAATGTACGGACGATCAACCTCTTGGATTGCACTCACTTCGACCAGACTTGCGACGAGTTTGGGGACCGTCCGCTTTGAAGAACGCACGCGCGCTCCGGAGCCGACACCTTGATGCGTTGCGGGTCTGAAGGGCCGGGAATAATGTTGCACCGGAAGAGGGCTTCACGACGATGGCAGATCCTCGTAACGCTTGCAATGCCGAATTGAGCAGCCGAGGATGATGCAACGCCGGACGAGAACTGTCGCGATTCATCCCCATACCCTTGGCGTATGTCTGGCTCTGGAAATACTTTAGCATCCAGAAGGTCAGCGAGTATATTGCGTGGTTGAACGAAGGTGAATCGTACCTCGAAGGGTCCCATAGCAGCTGGAGGACTCGGCGGGGTAACTATGATGACCATATTGCAGGGCTTCAAGTGCAGGACCGCGATAGGTGGGAGAGGTGCAGCTAGTTAAAATCGGACGGAGGCGCACCGGATACTGTGATACCTACGGCGTCGACGACGAACAGAAGACGTTCGGCGTTTCGAGGGTGATCATGATGACACGCTTGCGGCTGTTGGAGGAATACGAGTGATGGCGGCGGACATCAGGAAAAAAAACCCGATTGTCCACTGGATCAGTTGGCTCCGTACAGCACAGTATGGCCAGGGACGGATCCAGGGGTCTCAGGGTAGCCCCGTGCGAGGCACCCGGAGAGAATGGGTTTTCCTGATGGAGGGCGTTGCAGCACCTTCTCTTCGTGTTCGGTATCGCAAACCTAGCCTCAGATTGTTGTGAGGGGTTTTCGTCGATGGGGAGCGAGAGCCCAGTGCGTCGCGAAAGGCATCGAAAGGTTGAGGAGACGCTGACGGGTAGAGATTCGGGCGTTGCAAAGGAGAGATGAGGCAGAGGACCTGTGACATTTGAAGGCGGCGACGTTGAATATTTTCATGCTGGAGCCATCTATTGGAGCGGGACCATCGCGGCGGTCCGTTGGAGGGTAAAGATCGAAACGGGCGAGTACTTGGTGAAAGCGGCGGCGACGGTGAAGGATGGAGCGCGCGAAGCCCTGGTTTTCATTCAAACATCGCGTGATGACTAAAGAAAAACCTAGTGATTAGTGAAAATTGCCAGCAATCGGTGTTGATGGAGGGTAGCACAGCTACTCTCGACACACTTACCAGTTTCAGTTGCTTGTATGGTAATTGTTGAGGAAGGTTTGACGAGGAGCTCTTAGAAGAAGGTCGCGGAGGGCGTTGGTGGCATTGACTGAAATGGGCGGGCAAAAATCAGTGCAAGTTCGTGGGCGTCGTAATGATTGTCTCTGGCTGACCCGTTTGCGCTCGCTATAGCATTCGGAGGGATCAACCATAATGGCTTGGTCGAACCAGGCAGAGAAGGACAGTGACATTGAAGCGGAGAGCTCTATACTTCACGCTTCGGTTGGTGAAATGCGAATCTCGAACCTTTGGTGCCGCTACGTTGAAGATGGGAGAGGCGTTCGGCATCGCATATTATTCAAGGGTCGGTGGACCAGAACACGTTTACGGCTGCTGGAGCTGAGATGCGCGAAGGTGACGGCAATGGGACGTAGTGTGACAGGATGGCTTCCTCATCGTTACTGCCTTGACCCCATAGACGGAGTCACTGAGATTTGGGAGACGTCACGGTGTCGATGGGATGGCAAACAAGGAGTGAGTCAGGGGAGGCAGACAAAAGATTGAGCGGATGTCGGGGTGGTTCGAAAAGCGTTTTGGGAGAAGAAAGTCCCAGAGGCTGTCGGTGGCAACGACTAGCATCGGCGGGTTACAATCGGTTCATGTTCACAGACGAGATCTTCACCTTGAGGGTAATTTGATCCTCCGACTGTGACCTGCGCTATTTTAGTTTTCTCAAGCACCGAAGACAGACAGCGAAGGCGGAGCGAAGAAGCCTGACTTCCCCATCGTACAAGCCCAAGTTTATCAATACGGCCGGGGCCGCAGCTACAGGTTGACTTGGAGACCTGAAACATGGTATAGTCGGACAACAAATAGTTTCAAAGGTCCATTGAACTTGACTCGAGCGAATCTGCTTCAAACCGGTGGTATGATGATGAACCACGTGATGGCGGCCTCTGGGAGATTCATCGTTTTGACGGGCGATGTTGAAGTGATATGACGTTCAGGATAGCTAGAATCGTAGGATACGAGAACCCAGTACGTTTGGGAGCAAAGTGTCCGAGGAGGGGCTTGGCTGATCGAAATTGTAATGAGCTGCGACCCGCATCTGCCCGTTCACGCGCCACCTTCATTGATCCTTTGGCATTCCATCTCCCCCTCGTCGACGACGTCAACCCTAACATGGTTGACGAATCCCTCTTTACTTATGTTCTTATCATTACAGCCTCCTATTGCATTTAGGGGGCTTCTTCTCTCCTAAAAGGCCCGAGCCGGTCGAGAAACCACAAAGCGTAAAGGCTTGATATGTCTCACTTGAAGGTTCGGGCAATCCAATGAGCGTAAGGAATATAGCGAAACGAGATAGATCGTTGATAAGTGGATTGATTCGAGATCTTGGAATGAGTGGTAGGATGGAAGTCCACGCCTTCGGTTCGGATTAGGGCAGTGTGGACATTTCGTAAATTTCTCGTGACCAAGTCCGTCCGGTCCTATCACTTTTTCTCGGCTATCGCTCCCCTCTTGCACTTTGTCGCCCACAGAACTTAACCTCGTGTAACATCTGAGTAGAAAATCAGAGCTTCTAATTCAGGTGGTTTCTTTAATTTCCGATATTCAACTAGCCGAGGACGAGGTGCATCGCACAACAACTTGAACCTTTTGCGTTCCCACCACACCCGGGTGCTCCCGACCGGGTCCACATGTTTCCAAGGAAATTGGGAAGGGAGGAGCCGTGACTCAGGGCAGTGCATACATTGCAGCTCCCAGATGAAAGGGGGTTGTGTATAATAAAGTATCGATATCCCCGGTGGTGTTGCGGCGCCTTCCCTCAAACGTCACTCCCTGAAACCACTACCACCGACTTCAATCGCTTCCACACGATACTGCTACCCGCCATTCCATAAAGTCATCGATTTTATAATGAGCGAGACTCTTAATGAGAACAAAGCAGGAGGTCAACCGACCAGCGCATCGGAAGACGACATTGAGCGGATCAGGATCTGCCCCGTAAGCGATCGAATCGTGTATGCGTTTATTAGTGTCACGGCGATTAATCCTCCCTCATGGCTTTAGAGAAAAGTGCTATATTCTTTGGGACACCTCAGGATAGACAGAGTCCGAATAAAACCGATCCAAAGTAAAGCTCCCACGAAAGGCGGGAAAGCGATCGTCGAGGCAGCAATACTCACTCCCGCACAGTCCTCGAGTTCCATCGATGCACAGAAAGTAGAATACGTTGCAGTCAAGAAGCTATATCTCGACAGGGAAGACGGGGATGTCCGAGCACTTGCGGTGAGTCTTGATGGGTACACCTTTGAATGTAGTGGGGGACTCTGGCATTCTTACGACTTACCTCAAGCCATTCGCTCATGAAGTAAATCTCTTGAATGAACTCTCCCATGAAAACATCGTAAAAGTCGTTGGCTTTGTCGAAGCCCTTGAAGATGGTGTTGCTTGGATGGTGTTCGCTTGGGAGAAGAACGGCAACTTACGAGAGTTCGTTCGGAGTGCGAGTTGGGAGCTTCCAGAACGTATCTCGTTGGTAAGCACACGACTTTCGTCCCGTCACGCTCATTTGACTTACCAAACCCCAGATAGACGACGTTGCTGGGGGGTTGAGCTACCTCCATGGCAGAAACCCACCAATCTGTCACGGTGACTTGAAATCAGTAAGTAGATGGTTTTACTTTTGAATATAGCCTGTACTTACCTAAACAGCTTAACATCCTTGTGAATTCCGAGTACCGGGCTATTATTACCGACTTTGGTTCTGCTCGTCCTGTCTATTCCACGAGCGAACCAACGGTCGGTATCAACCCCGTCAAGGCTACAAATTCCAGGCTAAAAAACCCTGCTGAAGAGCAAGTGATGGAATCACTGACGACTAAGGTTGCCTCCTCTGGAGACTTTGTCACGGTGACAGGCCCAGATTGGTCTGTTCGGTGGGCAGCCCCTGAGCTGCTAACCGGAGGTGTACCTGGATTAACCAGTGACGTTTGGGCGCTCGGTTGGATATGCTGGGAGGTAGGTTCAGGAGCATCCGTCAATGGTTGTAGCGGCAGTCTGACGTGTCTCTCAATTGTTTAGACTGTCACAGGCAATCTTCCATTCGACAATTTGGAGGATGGTGCCGCTGTTATATTTCGCATAGTCAAAGGGGACCTTCCGCTTATCAAGAATAACGCCCAAATCAAACAAATAGGGACGCTGTGCAATTTGATGGAAGAGTGTTGGAGATTTGACGCCATCAGCCGACCGAAGGCTGCAAGATGCCAGCAAGTAGTTGGATTGATGGTAGGGCAATCTGTCTGTGGTATTTTATCACACACTAAAAGCTATTTTCAGGATCAAATGACGCCTTCAGCTAGACAGGGGAGCGGTTTGGCTACCACTCGCTCAAGCGGCCTCTTGCATGCTCTTGGCTGGATTCAAATGCAGGAGGATAGGTGGCCAGAAGCTATCAAGCACTTTGAAGAGTCGTTTGAGGCTTCCAAATTAGCTGGAGATCACCAAAACCAAGCTAGGGCTTTGCACTCTCTGGGAGAGGCATACCATCTCCAAGGCAATCCTTCCAAAGCTGAGAACCTGTTCATCCAAGCCCGGGACATCTACTGTCGCATCGGAGATCAGCGCGGCTTTGCCCAGTCACTGAATGGTCTGGGCCTTGTGTACCGCATGCGAAGCGAGTATCCTGAAGCCGAGGAATCATTCATCAAAGCCCGCGAAATCTTCACTAAAGTAGAGGATCAGGTCGGCTTTGCCCAATCGGTCAAAGCTTTGGGAGGCGTGTACGGTATGCGAAGCGAGTACTCCAAAGCCGAACAATCGTACATCCAAGCCCGTGACATCTTCGCCCAAGCCGGGGATCAGCTTGGCTTCGCCCAGTCCGTTCAGAGCTTGGGAGAGCTGTATCTCATCCGACACGAGTATTCCACTGCTGAAGAATTTTATATCCAAGCCCGTGACGTCTTCGGTCAAATCGGAGATAAGCTTGGCTTCGCCCAGTCCATTCAAAGTTTGGGAGACGTGTACCAAATGCACGATGAATATACTAAAGCCGAGGAGTCACACATCGAGGCCCAAAAAGTCTTCTCTCGAATTGGGAACCAACTCGGCTTTGCCGACTCAGCCAAAGCTTTAGGAGACGTGCATCGCATGCAAGGAGACTACTCCAGAGCCGAAGAATCCTACATTCAAGCCCGGGATATGTTCTCTAAGATTGATGACCAGCTTGGCTTCGCCGAATCGATCCAAGGATTAGCGGAGGTGTACTGCATGAGCAGAGAGTACGCTAAAGCTGAAGAAGCGCACAAACAGGCCCAGAAGATCTTCTCTCAGTTAGGGATAACGCTTGGTATTGCCCACTCAGCCAGAGGTTTAGGAAACGTGTACACTATGCAAGGCGAATATTCCAAAGCCGAGCTATCGTACACCGAAGCCTGCCACGTCTTCAGTCAAATTGAGGATCAGCTTGGCTTCGCCCAGTCAACCGATAGCTTGGGTGACGTGTACTGCATGCGAGGCGAGTACAACAAGGCCGAGGAAGCGTATCTGGAGGCCCAGCGCATTTTCTCTCGAGTTGGGGATCAACTGAACTTCGCACAATCGGTGGAGAGACTGGGAGACATGTACCTCATGCGGAACGAGTATTCCAAAGCTGAAGAGTTGTACATCCAAGCCCGCAATATCTTTTCACAAATCGGGGATGACTTTGGCTATACTCAGGCGGTCCAAAATCTGGAAGAGGTGCATCGCATGCGAAGCGAGTCTGCCGATGTGGAAAAGCGGGACATCGAAGCTCGGGACATCTTGTATGAGATTGAGGATCAGCCCGACTTTGCCTCACTCATCCAGCATTGCGAAGACGGGGATACTATGCGGGAGGAGGGTCTCGATACCAGCGAGTAGAACTTATTTCGGAACATCTTTCCTGACTCGGTTGAATCGTTGGGAAGCATACACTCAGCTCGGAGCTTGGGGCCTAAACAGCTCTACCGGAGAGTCGGAGACATGTGGAGTCTATATCGAATGTTTGAATCGTTAACAGTTTCCTCGAAATCTATTTTGCAGGGTTTTTTCACTGGGACCCTTTTGTCCATTCTGAAAGAGTAGCTCCATAAACTTTATGTCCGTGGCAACGCGGAATTCGGCGCTCGCTTCAATCAATATGGCCTGCGCTCGAAGACCCTGCCACGTGTGGAGGGCCACTTCTGTCCGAAATGAGATTTCGCGCACGTAACCGAGGACTCCCCTGGGACATGAACATCGTTCCGCGAAGAATGCATTATCCACCAGATTGAAAGAGAGCAAAGACGCAACAGACAAGGCGCACAAGAGAGAAAAGCGAAGGCAAAACTTCACGATACGTGTGTTCCGACTAGGGTGGGTAAAACCTCAACAGTTGTTGCATTCGGCCCGTTGAGGTAGTCGACAGGTTCCTCACAAGATAGGGGCAGGCGGAAACCACGTGGCGTGGCTCGGTAGTCTCGAATGTTTTACACGCATGACGAGGAAGGGGGAATACCGTCGGCCTCCCAGATTATTATTACAAATTTACAACACTCATCGAACTAGCGAAATACTGAGGCAACAGAATAAAAAGCGATGAACAGAGAGACCAATGGTAGTATAGGTTGCGAGAGTTGGTGAAGAATGAGAAACCATATCGTTAAGGGGTAGAGAATCTAGGTATATAAAGCGGATGGGTGCAACGGTCGACGAGGATTCCGCCTCGACACAGCACTCGCATCTTCCTTGACGACTGGGATTGAGAACAGTATAACGAGAAAGGTTGTGGAATAAAAAGATGGAGTGGAGTGTTTCTAGGGTGGTGATGGGGAGATGACTGTGATGACGTGGTTCCGATGATTGTGAGTGCGAAGGGAATGGAATCTAAGACAGAGGCTTGGAAGAGTTAGCCGACGATTAATTGGTGGAAGATTTCAGCGGCGAGCTCACATTATTTACTCTAATCTGTCACGGAAATGTTCCAGACGTTGGACTAAGGAAGCGCGAGGGCATCACTCGGTCTGATGCAACTGGAGAGAGAGTGTCAGTTGGACGGAAGAAATAGGGTTGACCGTGCAGACTCACTCTGCTGGGGATTCTCGGGATGGAACGAAGCCTGGGCGGGGATCGGAGAACGGGTTGGGAGGCATGTTTCCCTCGGGGCGGCGAACAAAGGATCTGGCCACTGCCTTGCCCCATTGACGTAGTGATGAGGTGACACGCGATGCAAGGACGCCAACTCGATGCTGGACCGGACGTGGCATGCTTTCTTCCGTAGACCGGTTGAATTTTGCGGACCTCCGTGACAAGAGAGTGGGGACGGGTTCAACGCTGAACGAGGGCTTAGCCTCGTCAGCAGCACTCCTATCGTCCACTCCATGGACAGTTTGATCGGCGTCGTCAATAGAGCCGCCAAGCGCGAGCATATCGAAGAAAGTCAGATGGTCTTCAGCTTCGGCGGAGGGGTCAGAAGGACCCGATATTGACGGTGGGGGCTTCCGTGACGAGAGAGGAGGGAACGGTTCAACGCTGATCGAGGGTTCAATCTCGTCAGCAGCACTCGTATCTTCCACTCCATCGATGGTACGACCGGCGTCGTCAATAGAGCCACCGAGGGCTAGCATATCGAAGAAAGTCAATTGGTCTTCACTTCCACCCGAGGATCCGAAAGAAGTAGATGTCGACGGTGTTTGGCTCTTGGTATGCGCCTTTTGCGCCTCGGTTGCTCCCTGTGGCGATGAAGCAGTAGTCAGTTCAGGGGTGTGTGGATAACTGAGCTCTTGGATCTTACTCGCCTCGATCAGACTCAGGAAGAGTTCCGAGTCCATCCGCTTCGAAGGACGCACGTACGCTGCGGAGCCGACACGTTGATTCGTCTTAGGTCTGAACGGCCGAGAGTAATTCTTGGCCGAAAGGGGCTTCGCGAGGATGAGGGACTTGTGGAAGGCGACGCGAGGATTATCGCCTTGGGATGTCGCGTTTGCGTGCTCAGGATGGTGCGACGCCG
>WSUI01000745.1:0-13627 GCA_019633595.1 Tulasnella sp. UAMH 9824
GCATTGGATGATGTGGGAAAATGGACAATGGGGATGATCTGCCTCGAGCCATTACAGTAGCACCATCGAACATTCTATTCTTACTGAATCAGGCAAATTTGAATATCAGGGTGGCCCTTCAGCGTCACATAGGGTCAACATCAGAAGGCACGAGGCTCAGGCTCGATCACAATTACTTAAAGACTGACTCAACGTAGTTCGAAAGACCGAGACTGGGCTTCATCCGGCTAAATTCACACAAGAGACCGAAATACCAATGAGGGGACCCCGAGGGTAGAGTCGCGTCCTCCTGCCTAACTACGACGCTTTCGGCTTCGAAATTTAGGAGATCAGGGTTTGGTTGGCCCGCGATTCAAGCTGAAGTGATTAAAACAAGAGCGACTATCAGGGGAGTTCCCAAAAACTTATAAACCTTTCAAGAGCCCGGGTTTCAAACTGGCCAAGGACGTCCCGTTCGGGCGGGCCCACCGTTTCCCCCCGACACCATCTGGCCCAGGATTGGAGGACTTCCCGCAGACAGAATGCGACAGTTGATACTTTGATACTAAGGTGAACTGAGGAGAAGTCGCACATCAAGCCACAAACTTACCCGAATTGACCCCCTTCCCACTCCAGAGCCTCGTTTAGCACAGTGACACTCGCTGTTACTTGCCAAAATTGGACAAGGCTCCCCACCCCCTCTGCCACTTGACTTTGGCCGATGTCACTCGGCACTTGAGGTCTGGGACCCTACAACCTTGCGTACCGGCTTAAGAATAGGTCCCTGAAGCTAACCCTGGCCTCATTCCTCGGTTTCAGATTGGGGGATAAAAGATATACCGTGAGAGGAAGTGGTCGGGTGAAGCGACACTCTCGGTCAGGCGGCGGTGCACTAAGGGTCTGTGACTCTCGGGGTTTGAAGTATCAAGTGCCAAGTGTCGCGATTTGTCTGCGGAAGTCCTCCATTGTTAGGATTTGGCTCGGTTCATTGAGGCCCCTCCACTCCTGCGGAGGTTACGTGCAGCAAAAGAGGTCGAATTGTCCGCTATAAATGAAAAGTAATCTAAAGATGTCAATTTTGCACGTAAGGTTGCCCTCGTTGCGCCAAAGGTCAACAACCCCCGTTATCTACATGCCCACCGCTGCCCCTGTCGATGCACTTCCAGAGCCAAAAACCTGAGTTTCGGCCCGATAATCCGTAAAAATCGTCCAACTTGGCCTAATCTCCGCCCGCATTGGTAATCCACTTTGCGTCCCGGTCGCCACCTTCCGGGGTGACCCTTCTCTAGATATCAATTTTTGCATGTAACCTATCTAAAAAGCCAAAAAGATACCAGATTTGCACGTAACCTAGGCACAAAACCCATTATCACTCTAACATGTAACCTCAGCAGGAGTTGGGGGGGGGGGGGCGGCGGTGGATTGTTAGAAACAGAATGCCGCCGCTTGGAGGCCCCCCAATGGCCGTGGGGCCTCCGCTTGGATGACACCGATTTCCTCTTCGGTTCCGGACGTCCTTCACTGGATATTTTGCTCGTGTATTGCCTTGAATGATCCTTTCGGGGGATCGTGTGTGACTCCATTCCGGTCTCAGGTTTCAACCGTCTCACCCACGAGACGTGCACGTCGGTTGGCCCCAAGGTGCCCTGCCGTCTGTTACCATCACTCGAAAGAAAACAAGGTGGTCTTACATAAAGACACAGCGGTCCGTGTTTGTCCGAAGGAAAAGCGAAAGAATGAGATGTGCGATATAAGCGGCAAGTAAAGTACTCCGTAGGGTGTGCAACGACAAAACAACAAGTCTCATGAACACCAAACACGGAAGAAAAAGCGCAAAGCCCAACAGAGAAGAAACTAGAAAGGTATGTCCGAGAGTCCGAGTAAGCAATAAACTTGATGGTACCGACAAACGAGTGGCGGCGGCACGAAGGTGGTGGGCGGGGTAGCCAAGATGACGAGAGCGAGAAGATTGATATCGGCCGCGGAAGGGAGGTTTAGCACGTCCAGGTCGCCTGTAAAGAAGGTAAGCATCAGTGAGTTGCGAGATGAGAATATATGGGACGGAACGTACATCACGCGTGGCAGGAGTCATTTTCATCGAGTAAGCAGGCTTGGGGTTACCGAGGCACTCCGCGACGGTGACGAACTTGTAACCTTTAGCTTTGAGGGTCTGCAAAGCGTACGTCAAAACCTCCTTAGCACTCGTCTCGTGCGTTTCGTGATTCAAAGTCAAGATGTTCTTCGGCTTCTTGTTGGCGATGGCCTTGTAAGAGTCCTTGATCTGTTGGACTGTAGCGGTCGTGGTATCGCCCGAGTCGAAGTCCCAGATGACGATGGATTGGCCGTTGGAGGCGGCGACTTCGCGGGAAGCCTGGTTATAGCTGCCGTAGGGGGGGCGAACGTAGGCGGGTTTGACGCCGAGGATCTTCTTTAGGGCCGTGTCAGTCTTGGTCATTTCCTTCTTGACTGTTAACAACATAAAATAAAAGGGTTAGTGACGTGGGAATGAGAGGACGGGACGGGAGTTGCAGCGTACGCTGATCGTTCGTGAGGGTGGTCCAGTTGGCGTGGCTCCTGGGAAGCGAAAGTCCATCCCTCGTTAGCTGGAGGATCGTTTACCAACAATGAAGACGCACCAGGTGTGAGAAGCAATCTGGTGACCTGCGTTGTACGCCGCCTTGAGACGCCTCTCATTGTCGGTAGTGTAAATGCATCCCCCTGGATGAGGAGCACCTGGTCAGGTCAACGCAGTTTCATCGAAGTCACGAGATGGATTGCACCCACAGTTGTTGCCGTTGACAAAGAACGTTGCCTTGGCGTTGTACGTCTTCAAGGTCTTAACGATGTCTTCGGTCCATGTATAGGGACCGTCATCTACCAAGGCACGCGCGCCGCAGTCGTTGTCAGGGTCCAGTCCAAAATCCAAACAAGCATCGCTGGCACTCGCGGCGAGCACTCACCGAACGTAATGGCAACAGTGTTGGAGGCGGTACACTTGCTGTAGACGGGAGCCAAGGTAGCCCGCTCGACCAGGGAAATAGCTTCGGCTTCGTTGACATCACCGAGCTCGGTGCTTCTCTCGGCCGTGGGGAGTGCCGAGGCGAGTGCCGCGAGGAAGGAGAAGGCGAGGATACGGGAGGTGGTGAACATTCTTATGAAGGATAGTGGGTTTAAAAAGAGAGGAAGGGATGTAAGGCCCGGCGGGTATGGGCTGAAATTAGGACAAGAGGCTGAAGGGGCGGACAGACGAAAATGGGAGACGGAGGGTGGGAGCCTTAATTTATATAGGCCGTGTTTAAATTAGGTACGCACGACACACCGACAAACGGTCCGACGAACCACGCGTTCGATGTGGGAGTTCCCTTCACCGCCTCAACCTCCAAATGACTACCGACAGGGTATTAGGCGCGTGCGCGTGTTGGGACGGGGGGAAGTCGGTCGACGCTCGGCGCCCGGAGACACGAAGCAGACCAGGGTCTTACGGTATACGCAGCCCTCTTGGCAGGGGTGTAACGTATCTCCAAGAGAATTAAGCTCCAGTATTGATCGTCACCAACATTTCTTCAGGCTCCGCGCAGTTGCCGGCGGGCTACGAACCCTGTTGATCTCGAACGGATTGATCAAGGAGCATTCCTGGGGCTTACTTGCGGTTCAAGTCTGGCTTGAAGGAGGCAGGTGCTCTGCATCCTCAAGCACAAAGTTAAAGTCGACTTTCAATGAGATTGAATAACGTTCACGCCGGAGCGGCGGCGACAGGACCGGGCACCTGTTGAACGGGCACCTGTTGAACGGGGTTTTATGGAGGGGGGAAATGCATTGCCTTCAGCCCATGGCCATACCTCCCTCTCGCGCCCGGCCATCAGGTCCCACTTTAACTTGTGCCGATATTCATACTACGTGTGGGCTCATAAGGTCCCCGCCATCGTCAAGGCGTCGGGGGCGCCCGATCGGCCTGTGGCGGCCCTACCGGTGTGACGTTAAAAGTGGTCGCCGAACCTCACTTGTCCCCCAAATTGATCCCACCCCCCTAATTGACCATGAGCGTCACACCTTGTCTTCGTTTCTTGTTTTGCAACTCAGCACATCACATGCACCGTAGTTTGCTGTCCAGAGTTATAGCACCAGTGCCAGCACAACCCCGACGCCCCTCTGACTTCGGGAGCGATCAGTCGGACGACACATGAAGCGCAGCCTCGTCCTGCGGCTCAGTAGACTCTATTTTTGTAGAGCAGTGCTCCCGATCGGGTGAGGCCTCTGATCCTTCTATGTGGGGAACCCGATCATCAGCAAGCGATGTCGGACAGCAACACAATGTCAGTCACTTGCCCTATACTAGTATGCAATATTCAGCTGCTTACAATTGGGGACTCTAGGAAAACCCACACCCAGTCCATGACTGGGTGCGAGGTGTTGCGAGTAGGCTCCTCCATCGCGCTATCAAGAGAAGGGCCAGAAAACTGCTAAATGAACTCATAAAGGCAAGCACCAGAAGAGATGGGCAAGCTGTCGCACGGGAATGACGGTCCCAGGCAGCAATGGGTTTAATTGATATAATCCAGAATGAGCCCGATGGAGAGGATATTGTAGCCAGAAGATTCATCAAGAAGGCTTCAAGACGAGAACGGGGTATTCGGGCGTTGTTAAGGCTCAGTGATGACGAGCTTGACCAGTTTGGATACGAGGCAGTTAGCCCCGTCTCTGAGCGAATCACGTTCACCAAAGTCCTGGAGGTGATCGTCAAACACACGAACGAGGCCCAACTACTTCAGACAACTATCTCGACCGAGTTCGGCGAGAGCGGGAAAGGTGTAGCGGCCATTCTCCACCTTGCCATGATGGACACGCAAAGCTTCTGCACCAACGTCAAGCAGATATCTCTCCACCGCTTCTTCCAAAGAATAGCTACATCTGATGGAACGGTCTCCCCAAGATGCTATTGCGGCGCAAAGCTCTTCTGTATCCTTCTCAGCTGCGATTTCTCACACTCGTGGAGCAACCCACAGCTGGTTACCAAACCTCTCTCCTCCGTATTCAAGATGACTGTTCGAGAGACTACAACTGCACTACAAGCAGACCCAAGAATGGATTCAGAGCAGAATTCCGTTCAAGCTCGTCGCTACCTCCCTTTGATCACCCTATGTTGCAACGCAATCAGCAACAACCGGTGGTGGAACGCCCTTCCACAACAAAGCGCCATGGATACCTTTGTCGGACTGTTAATCTCCTTCCTTCATTTGGAGGGTGATGGTTTACAAAACTACAATACCTCCCAGGCATACGCGCTCTCGAGCTTGCTCTCTTTGCTCGATAGCGCTCCATTTGCCAACAAAATTCCGGAGATTTCTCTCACCAGCCTCGGAAATGTACTGATAGAAACGGCGCTCAAGAGACGAATCGTGGATACCCGAAGCATGGACCCCATTACCAAGGTAAGTAAGAGTGGTGACCTTGACGCTCCCCATTCGTTAATCGTTATGATTAGAGCATGTTCAAGACTCTTAATTCAGGCCTGGACCAACGGTGCATCCAAGGTCTCTGCCACCTTCCAGATTTTGTGTTTAGCGGGGCCTTAACGGCAGCCGTACTGAACGGGATTCTTCAACTCCATTCTCCCAACGCGGCAAAGCCGTACGAACCACTAGGCCTTGTGGAGCGGTTGCTTTGGCTGTCAAACATGAAATCGTCTGCTGACGATGAGTTGGACCTTCATCAGGCAATGGTCGAGGAAGATGCGGGGTTGGTCAGGCAGTTCCGGTGGCTATCACGCAGCAAGCCAGCCACTGACGACTATGGGAAAATTCATCGTGCACTGGTTGAGGGAGAGGCGTGCAGGTTTCTTACCCATGTGATGGTGTACTCCGGAAACCTTGATCCGCAAGACAGGGGCCTATGGAGGGCAAAAGGTCTAGCGATGACATGCCTCGGCAACATCATCGAAGCGATGGATCAGGAACAATTTCACAACCACATTACTCAAGGAATGATTGACACTGTTGTTAGGATCAAGGAGGACGGAGATGTTCCAGAGCTACCGAAAGGGCAGGTGTCAAAGTTCTATGGCGATAGAGACCGAGCAAGGCGTATCTGGTTGTGGGACTATGGGCGAAGGTCGTGAACTATGGTTATCAGAGCGAGATCACTAGGCGGGGACGCCACACTAGCACGATTGTTGAGAGGAGTTGTATTGCTGTGGTAGAGAAGTAGACAAGAGGCGGAATGAGGAACAAACCTCCTCATTCCGTTGTACTTAAATGCTAATGAGTGGCTGTACTTAGAATATCCTACAATAGTAAAGAATGTGGTGGAATACGATGGAAGAGATTACGCGTCGCATGAGTAAGAAAAGCATGGGTGCAATGAGGGGATGAGTAAGGAAGGTGTGGTAGTGGTGAGGCATCGAGTGATCGGGGAGGATGTGGGGAGAGAGTCACGTGGTGTGGAAACACGGGGCACGTGACCGCAGATGTGACGAGGTCGTCACAGCAGGCTCTACTTTTGCTGAAGCGTTATACGTGGGCAGCGACCTCTCGGGAGTTCCGGCCATTCTACAATGAAGACACCTCGCACCTCGCCGACGAGTTTAAGATAACTGGCCTTAGTAACAAATAATACCTGATTGTTTATTTTCATTTTCCTTGCTTGTTACTGGACTTCTGTTCCCTTTAATCACATTTGCCTTATCAAATTCGTGCACAATTTACACTTCGGGGATCTGCTCTAACTGGTCTGTCATACTCTTATATGCTCTATCATCGCCAGTACCGTGTTCGCACGAAGGTGAAAATCCTTTATTTGCTGCGCGTTGATTGCGAGCGCGAAAAAAACTCCTTCATACCAAATTGAAAACGCGACGAGCACTCACCGAACGCACTTAATAGCAACAGCGTTGGCGGTGGTGCATTTGCTGTAGACGACTCCTGACAGGGTTTAGGTGCGTGTGCGACTGATGTTGTTGGGACAAGCAGAAGTTGGTCGATGCGAGCGCTCCAGAGACACAGAACTGCCGGAAGGAGATTAGGGTCCTACAGTATATGCAGCATTCTTACAGGGGTGTAACCTCTCTCCGAGAAAATTACTCTCCCGTAAGACGAAGAGATAGCATATACATGCTTAAAAGAACAGGCTAACAATAACATGTGAGCTTACAACAACGTGTGAGAGGGCTAATAATACAGAGCGTAACGGGGTGAAGCGATGGTTCGAAGGATTTGCGCCGGTGAAGCCCGGCATAGGGCGGGCCAAGGTTCAGGGTGCCGCCTCGACGGGTAATTTTTCCGCTTCAAAAACTTCAGCTAGAAGCTTGTTTGACCGATTTGGTACCCAGTCGTAGTTAAATTTGTTTGCGACTTCGACCGCATCCCGGAGAAAAGGCTTGGCTTCGGAATACCGAGCTTGGCGGAGTAGGGCTTCTCCGAGTCCCAGTAGCGAGTTTGCTCGGCCATGATTCGATCCAATGCTTGTGTAAATGGCCAGCGCTTGCTTGGACAACTCCTCTGCATTGATGTACTTGGATCGCGCCAGGTAAATCACTCCGAGCCACCGTAATGCGTTCGCTTGGCCCGTCCTGTACCCGATGTTCACGGAAATAGCCAGTGCTTGATTGAACCATTCCTCTGCTTCCTCATCGTTGGATCGCACTTGGTGGACCGTTCCAAGTTCCACCAATACGTTCGCTCGGCCGAGATCATTTCCAATACTCTTGTAGATAGACAGTGCTTTGTTTAGATATTCTTGTGCCTGAGCATATTCGTTTCGCATTAGGCGGATCTGTGCGAGCCTCCAAAAGGTGTTTGCTTGGCCGCGGTCATCCTTGGTGCTCATATAGATGGCCAGAGCTTGGTTGAAGGATACCTCAGCTTTGGCACGGTCGGATCGGAATAGGTGGATCTCTCCGAGTCTATACAACGCCTCCCCCCGGCCCGTATTGTCCCCCCGACTCGTGTAGATGGCCAGTGATTGGTTGCAAGAATCCTCCGCCTTATCAAAATCGGATAGTATCAGGTGGCAATCGGCGGCCCCGTATAAAGCGTTTGCCATCGTTGCTTCGTCCCCAGCGGATCGAGCGATGGCGATACCATCCTGAAATAGCTTTAAAGCGTCCTGACTCCTGTTCTGCAAACGATACATTTCGCCCATCCCCACCAAAAGAGCAGCAGACCGGATTCGAGAGGCTCCATCTCTTCCACTCCTAGGGATGGTGGATGGCTGCCACCTTAGAGTCAGTATTTGTCGACCTCGCAATCACGCCCCTTGACTTACGACCCATTGAATAGCTCTTGAACATTCAGTGGCAGATGGGCGCTCCCTTGGCTCGGACTTCCAACACCTCACCATCAAGTAGCAGAGGTTGCTGATTTGCGAGAGTTGAGCATCATCATACAGTAACGGTAGTAGTCCTGTAATGACTTTGATTATGATGGACTTGCTTGTCTTGGCTTCGGGGAATGGATAATTGTCCGTCACAACCTGAAGAGGAACGGGAGCTGTTAGAGAATCGAAGCATTACGATAGGAAATTCACATACCTCCCATGCAATCCAACCTAGCGCCCATATGTCGCTAGCTAAACACGGCTCCTCTTCGTTTAGAATCTCCGGTGCCGCCCATCGGAAGGACCAACTCGGACCCGTCAATGTCAGCTCGGCACTACTTGCCGATACTGTCACCTCCGGGCACCCGTCATATGATGTGAAGTCAGACTTAGTGGAGGCTTCTGGACGGCGAGGCGAACCGCTCGTCGTATCGCCACGAGCCTCGGTTTGGATGCGCGCAGAACCAAAATCTGTAATAACAGCTCGATGGTTAGAGTTCACGAGGATATTGAGCTGAGAAAGAAGTCCGTTAGCGAATAGCACCTGTTAGAGTGTCGGAAGTACTAACAGATTTGAGGTCTCCATGGCGGATTGGTGGTTGCCGGCTGTGCAGGTACTCAAGTCCGGAGGCCACATCCTTTATCTAATAATGCATGATAGTATTTAATTCAGTCCTTTTAGGTGATTAAAATGTTAGGACATACCAAAGATACCCGCTCGGGCAGCTCCCATTTGCCGGAAAGCAGGAACTCCCGGACGTTGCCGTTGGCTTCCCAGGGGAATACGAGCCACGCTATACGCTTTTCCATATCTTCCACAAATCCAATGAGTTTTATGATGTTTTGATGGTCAAGGCCGTCCAAGATACGAAGCTCGTTGGCGAAGGTCTGGGCGGTTGAGTCAGCTCGAGGTCCAGCTTCGCGGGGTGAACTGGACTCACTCGAAGAAACCTTTCTTCGTCAATATTCTCACTAATTAGAAGCTTCTTAACGGCTACTTGGATAGGTGACCCCGATTTGGTATCAACGTCCGCCGTGAGGGTGGCAATGACGACCTCGCCATGGCTTCCCTTGCCAGCTTGAGTGCCATCGCCGGTGAAATTGATTCGAGTGACTTCCAAGCGCCTCATATGTAGCCTTTGTAAGAGATCCCGCTGAAAGTAATGAATTAGTGGGGAATATCTAGCTTGCAGAACCTCGTTTTACCACTCACCGCGGATCGCTTTATGAGCCTCGGCGATTAGGGCGTCGTACTGGGCTGGGGATCGTTGAGATCAATTGACTCGAGTTGTTGTTCCAAAGAATTTCTTTCGAGTTGTACATCCACATCATTCGCGTGCGCCTCGGCTTCGACGAGTTGGGGTGAAGGGTCCGGCATCGTGTTGCTAGGCTTGGTCGAGTGCTGCGGTTAGGAGTAATGCAAAAGTGGGACCAACGATTAAGTCCGGGTTGCTTAGGATTGCCCCTTGAAATACGTTGAGGATAGGTCGAGTAGGATGGGAGAGCGGTAATGGTCAGGGTAGCTCTCTCTCGTGCTTGTGGGAGATGGGCTCTATCTCGGTTAGGACGGCCGTAAGTCCGTCGTCCAAATTCGGACATATGGCGCACAGCCACCTTCGCCACACCCTCATGTTCTTATGACAGAGCGAACCTCCTCTTATATCCTGCTGACCGTCTAGCAGAACCGTGGCTATTACGATGGTAGACTCTGCTAGATGAGCTGCCTCTAGGTACTTGTCTTTTCCGAACTTGCATTGCACCAATCCAATTCGCGAGCGTCTGCAAAGCGGCGGGGTTGAACCACTTGTACTGAAGATTAGCCCGCTACGGCACGCCATTGGTGCTGTCGACGCCGGGTGGGACATGACATGTTTGGTAGTCGGGCTGAAGGCGACGAAAGCGGCGTAGGTTATGGATGGTACGGCAGAAGACAAGTCCCTTGTGACCCAAGGGCACCGACCCACGTCCTTATGGACCAAACGAAGCATAGGCAATATTTGTGTGTTTCGTTAGCCCCACCCGGTAAGGCATCCTGCTGAAGGTCGTGACGTCCCTGGCCTGGCGTCGATGCTAGATGGCGGCTTTTCCTTGACCAGCGAGAACAGACGATGACGGTCCTTCGAGTGCACCCCACCCCGATGACACCATGAACACAGCTACCCATACACGCTTGCCCTTCGTTCTTGCGTGATCCGACGGTCTCTATCCGAAATGGATTATCAAATCCGTTCCCGGTGTTCACCTGCCGCTCAAGTTTTTTGTCTGAAGGAGACCCAGGGCATCCTCAAGCACAAAGTTCAAGTCAAATTTCGGGCAATTTAGCTACTGTGATCGAAAAACATTCACGGCGGGGCTATGGCAACAGCGTTCAAGCGTCCTTCACATGGCGTGCCTAGGAAAGGGTTGTTCAGTCCGAGGTCTCATGGCCAGAAAAGTGATTCCTTACTGTTCGGTATATTGCCTTGCGTTTGCCTCGTATTGAGCTCTGTTATTCTTGTACAACTGGGAGCACAGAATTAGGGTCTAAAGGTCACTTAAGTGTGACGGCTCTACTCACTTCAGCAATCTCTGGTACCAGAGGGTCAGCTGGATTGGGTTCGACGAGCAGCGAGCATAATGAGAGTAGGACTGATGGGCCGTTAATGGGTAGTTAGCTGAACAGGACTCGAGGTTTGCTCCTAATGGAACACCACCTTTCGATAGCGTCAGGCCCGGAGCCCAATGGTCCTTTAAAATGTCCAAGCAAATGCTTCCATCAGCATTGACGTTGGGATGATAGATCTTCGTGGTGAAGTTAACTCTCGGAGGCTTGAAGGGATATTCCGGAGGGAACTTGATATCGAGGAAGAAGAGACCCCCAGCAAAAGGTGAGTCGGCCTGTGTTATGTCATTGGTCAATACTCCGAGAATCATACATATGAATCATAGACTCACAGGCCCCATGATAGTGCCTTGCCATACGAACATGTTGCTATCGTCAACAGGTCCGGCGCTGCACCCGGCTGGCGGGTCACGTTCGAGCTCTAACTTTTCCTGGCGCAAGAAGATTGTATCAGCACCACAGCCATTGCAACCAATCGAGCGCCTAGCCAGAATTACTACGACGACATCTGTAGTTCTGGCGATAGAGGTTAGAGCAGTCGAAGCAGGACCGAGTGTGACGATGGGTAGGGCCAGTCCAGGTTGAAATCGCGGCCCAGCCTTGAGCCAGGACCTCCATCCCGACCCGACCAGACTCCCGCAGCCATCGGTGAAAGACAGATTTCTCTTCGCTCATCCTGGTTGCAGTGAAACGGGAGAGCTGACAAAGTAAGCTCTAACCTTGGTAATGCGCTTCGCAGCCATTGGGAGTTGTCTTGGTGAAGAGGACAGAGAGGGATTTGAGAGTGTGTGATGACCGAGGATCAACGCCGAGAAGGTTTAAAGCAAGAGCAAGTGGGTGGAGTGCAATCGATCCAGATATTTAAGAAGGGATCGCGCTCATGTGCCTTAACGGCTTTGACGCGCTTGGAGCCTCGTGCACGGCCAACCAATCGCGAAGCCCGTAGACTCACGACGCTAACACAGCAAATTCTACCCGGCTAGCCTCTCCCGTACCAATGCTATACCGAGGAGACGAGGCATACGCCGATAACTGCATCATTTGATCATGATCGGTCTTGGTTCTTTACAGGCCTCAGACTTGGCAACGACCTTTTTCAGTAATATGTCCCATTAATCAAACAACAGGCCTGACTGAACCGCGATTCATCCCTTACATATATGTGGAGGATGAGCCCACCAAATATGCAAGTACTAATTTGCCACACAGTCTCGCTTATTACTACAAACCAGAAAGGTCGCGATATCGACTCGTCCCGACCCGCCCGGGTCACAGCATGTTGGTGTGATGTCTAAGAGGGTTCCCGGACACTTGCACCTCGGGACGGTCCCGAACACCCCTCGACCCTTCTTGACTACTTCTCCTAACCTCAGTCTACTCTTCTTAATATTCTTAAACTCTATGCATGAAAGTGTTACAGCTAGCACGACGTCGAGGAAGTCCCACCCAAGAGGATATCGTTCAGAAGAGGAAGCGCGAAGCTCAACTAGTGGGGTCTCGTCCTGTGGCTCTGTGGATGCGGTCTTGATCGAGCAATTTCCTACCACGGATTCCGATCCGTCTCTGGATATGGGACGGTCAGTGGCAAGTGAGAGCGGAAAACCGGTAAGCCATTCGCATCGAGTCGAATCATTCGGCCACTTACCCGCCGGACCAGTCGAACCGGGCGTTTGGCTGGATGTCAAAGGCAATGAGCCGAGCAACTCGTGTTTTATTCAAGAGGCGCGCTCGTAGACTATTCGCTCAGCTCATCGGAGCGGAGGAGTTCGGGGAGGGGCAAGCTGCCTCGCGACAGCGGCGATATGAAGCCGCAAGAGGCCTAGTCAAAATCTCCAACAACGAGGGCGGAGGCGCAAAGGTTGTAGGTCGACTGTTTCTTAAAGGAACGCGGAGACGAGAAGAGGGTATCAAGGCCCTCCTAAGGCTTAGTGACGACGAGCTAGACGAGTTTGGCTACAAAGCCATCGGTCATGTCGCGGAGGTCATCCTCTCTACGAAGCTGTTGGCCACAGTAATGAATCGGACTAGGGAGTCCATCTTTTTTAGCCAGTGTATCTCGACAGCACTGACAGGTGGACACGGGACGGCAGCGATTCTCCACCTAGCGATAACCGAAACGAGGAGCTTTTTCGCACACGTTACGTCTGCCAGACTATTTATCTTCTGCAAGCAAGTAATCGAGAACGAAGAACAGACCGGTCTCAAATGGTACTGCGGGGCAAAGCTCGTATGCATGTTCCTAGCAAGCCCGTTTAGTACCGAATGGAAACACTCGCAGCTTCTTCAGCTCCTGATCCCGGTGTTCGAAGGTCTGGTGGACAGATGGATGGGCAAGCCGCGATCGAGTGGACTTGAGAGGTCGAGAAAGGATGGCGCCGACGCAGATCCTTCGCTCCTAGCCATGATCGCCGTGTGTGGTGACCACCTCGCGCCCTTCCAGGATCGGGCCGCATTGCCCCTTTCAAGTAACCTCAAACCGTTCTTAGAGTCGCTAATCTCCCTTCTGCATCCAAATTGGAGCGGCCCGCGGCGGCTAAACATGGACCACGGAATCGCGCTTTACATATTATTGGCCCAGCCACCACAGGTGGTAAACTTGCTCTCGGGATACGAGCTCTCCAGTATAGGGGCCTTGTTCCTGGATATGGTCTTTCATCCGTGGATCTTTGAGATACCAACAAAGGACGCCGTTGAGAAGGTGGGTGTACATTGTTCACTTCCTCTGATTATTGTTTT
>WSUI01000746.1:0-13167 GCA_019633595.1 Tulasnella sp. UAMH 9824
CCAAACTTCTTCCCCGGGATGATGATGGGTATGAATATGGGCGGGTTTGGTCCTATGGGGATGGGGTGGAACTTTGGTGGCGCAATGAGTGGCCAAGGTAGTATGGGATACTGGCCAGGACATGAAGGAGAGGAACAAAACGGGTCACATCGGGGTCCTGGCGGTGGCGAGGGTGGGGGTCCTCTTTAGATTCAGTTTCTTTCGCGTGATGCTTCGGTCACCGGGGAACCGAATTATTAAACGTACGACCTTGTGTTGTTGTAATATTAGTTGCGTTTGGGATATTGCGTTAGTTTATAGTCTTGAAGTTAGATCCTTATATGTGGAACTTAGGACACGGTATTGACAGGAAAACAATGTCATAGCCGAAGATGCTAGTTAGTTGATGTCTAGTTGCCCCCAAGCAGAATGCGCACTCGCACATTACGGATGCCCTGGAGGTACTTTAAACCAGCAGGCAGTGAAACTCGAACCGTTGAGCGTGAGGCAGATGATCAATTCGGCTGAATCTAGAAACATGTTCACTAAGGACAAAACAAATACCACTACAAGACCTTGTCATGCCCCACTAAACAACCGCCGAAACCTGCTTAGGTCCCGAGACAGTAAGCCCTACCTTCCTCACGATCCTTAAAGAAGTAGAGGGCGCACGGGGAATGGGTGCTGGTTTTTCATCGAGGGAGAATTTCCCATTACGGACGGCGGCGATCAACGGTGTAGGCTGTCATGCAAACCCACTCACGGCGTTGTGTGGCGGGCAAAGCTCCGAGAGCATGACCAGCGGGAATTGAGTCAATCTCGATATATCCCAAGGTCGTTGTAGTAGCCCATGAGAGTGCTGATTTTGAGTGGGGGATGGGACCTTCATCCAGGCGCTCGAGCGGTAGCGACGTGACGGTGTTTGAAGGTACTGTATGAGGCGAGTATCACTGACTGGGCATCGTTTATCGGGCTCTTCTGGTATTTGGAAGCTGCGGCAAAGGCGTCGTCGTAATAGCTTGAATGCAGTGACGTGAGGCGAGGCTGGAATCTTGCAGTCCAAGGTCAAACGGGATTCGGATTGTCCCAATGTTCCCTTTCAGGCCAGAACCAAATGCACCACCCCAACACTGCTGTACACGTTTGACACCACCAGCTCGCCGCATCGACAATACGGGCAGATGGAGCTGTCATCAACTACGAGGGGGTTCCCTCAAACGTTCCTCGACTTGAAGACCGCCATCGGTAATCCAGGCACACATCGGTGATCCAGGCTCGACACATGGCTCGGCAGCGGTTCTCCATGACGGGGAAATGTGAAGGAGTATTGAACTCTTGACAAGCGATCTGGGATATACCATACACCGTGAAGAACAGGAGTTCATTCGCCTTGAGGCAGCATTGTCGAAGATTCGACGACCTTGCCAGTCGGAATTGACCAAGAGCGATTGAAACGTGGTTTGAGAGACGGAGGCGGTAGTTTCGATCTCCTTTTGAGAGTTGAGCGGTAGCCTGGGTCCCTCTTTGGGCTCTGGACGAATTCCTGCGCTTCTCCTTCGTCCACTCTCGGATTTCTCTTGGAGTTCCGGACGCAGAGGACATCGTGGAGAAGCTCCAACCGCTCCCCCAGAAATGAACTGCGTCGGGATAAACATATCTCTCAGCACAAGGAGACATGCGGGCTGAAGTTTGAGGAGAATATGGTACGCGAGTTGAGTGGTTATGAGTCGAGCTTTGCAAGAGAGGCGAGTGATGAACTGCGTATCTCCGGTTGGGAACGAGACGAAGCCGAGGCATTCAGGTAGAGGTATAGCGGAGGATCGCTGGTTGACTATGCCCGAAACGTTGTTGGAGCACCCGATACCCGAAATAGTTCGACATGGAACGCAGGTCGCCTATTCGTACCAGCCCACTTTAGCCCTAGTGATCCGTCCCGCTTAGCTCCTCCAGAGCGTTAAAGCGCGCTAATGGTCGGCGCTTTGTGTCTGAGCGGTGGCCTTGGCAGGTGGTATTGGGGAGGACATTATCGTATTTCCAATGATCGGACGGTGTCGAGGAGTCTAGGATCTCTTGCTGATCGTAGCGACAGCTCGTTGCCGATAGACGTTGCAGCTACCTTCGTCTTTTTTTTATCAATGAGTGGTTGTTGAAGACTGGTATCCAATCGTTTCTGCAATGTTGATGGAGCTTCGTCGCCTATAAGTCTTTCGACCGAAGGCGTGTCAACAAACTAGGCGAGGCATTCTGATAGAATCGCTTACTTGGTATACATACCGAGTGTCTGCCACGAGCCCAAAGAAGTTGTTGAGAACTGGGTAGTAGGCGTCCGCTACGACGAGTCTGGATCCTAGTCCGTTGTCGAATCGGGGTGACTGGGACAACGTGTCTAACTCCGCCGAAGGAGAACGACAATGAAGCCCGGGCTCCCTCCCCGAACCTTGGTCGAGCTCTATCTCCCAGCATTTTCGGATGAGAAAGGGGTCGGGAGCGTTGTTCATGGTGAGGGGATGGTCGAGAAGGTCAAAGCTCGGCAAAGGCGTTTCAGCCTCAGGCTGACATACCTGGTGACATCCTGCCGAATCAGAACAATCCACCCCGCTGCTCTACTGATTATTTGTCCCATGCGCGGAGTCGAAGTCCCCTGAGACGCAGTTGAACTGTTTGGACCAAGAAACCCTATTTTGTTGGGGTGGAGGCCCTCACCTCCCCATTTTCACATATTTGCCGGTCAGTCCGCTGATCAGATTTCCCCCACTATGCCTTCCCTCCGATCAGATGCGTGTATTACTTCGACGGGAGCCTGGAGCAACGTGTCTTCTAAGGGGCTTGATCATGAGTTTCTCCTCGGAAAGGGAAGCGGGGGCTTTGTGTGCATTTGCCCAAGGGGGGTCATGGCTTGCTGTTATCGCCTTCCACGAACAACTCACTCAGCCGCTTTCATTACCTTCCATTTCGAATCCAAAACCCTCCTAATCTTCCCCCCTGCCCTGCCCTGCGTCGCTCTTCTATATATCGCGTCGCTTCTATAGGCGAGTTCGGGCAGAGACCAGCTCCGTTATATCTCTTTCAAAGTCCCGCTCTTCCATCTCCTCTAACATTCTCCTGGTGAGCTAATGTATCAATATACGGTAGGATCAACAGTCTTGGATCTTTCATCACCGTCTGATTTTGACTGACGAGTTCATCCTCTTCTCCAGCCCTCGGTCGTGCTTCCTTCGATTAGACACCTATTCAATGAACTAGACAGTATAGCGTTTCACAAATCAGTCCACCATCCATCAACGTCCTTTGCCCAGAACCATGGCCCCGTCAGCAACCCCCAACCTCACTTCGTCTCGAACGCCACCAGTGCTTCAGCATCATTGCCTATCCCCACCGAAACCCTCTCGCCTTCGCGACTCGCTCAGCACCATTTCCAATATCAACCCGAATATTTCAGCACTCCGCAAAGTGATTGTGTTCACCACCGTACCCCTTGTCACCACGGCACTCCTACTCACCACGAGAGGCTGTGGGACCGTTGTTCCCCATGTATTTTACTCCCGTCACCTACCCCCAGTTTCGCTTCATTCGAGGTCGGTATAAAATCCCAGCTGTAATTCTAAAGTTTCAGGCAAATGATTGACCCCCGAATTTCAATGTAGGCCGCGAGCCCATCAACTTCGTCGTATTCCGTCCCCAGTCCACCTTCGACCCCCCAGCTCCAGCATCCTCGGTTATCCGGCGTTGAAAGAGCGTTCCTTCTTCCAGCCCAAAACCAGCATCAGACACAATTTTTCGATTCACAACCGGACCAAGCGGGACCGCCTCCAGGCCCGTGTCGGTCTATGCTCAAACAGATCGAAGATCATCACGATATTCTTGCTTTCCGGTTGTGCTCTGACTATCCGCCTTCTCCATCTCCCTCTATCTCAACATCTAGTGAAGGCAGCCCGAAGATCTCCGGCGGTCGCCTCCCGTTCGCTCTCGTTCCAGCACTTCCAAGCCAGCTTGTGTCTCAAGCTGCTTTACCAGAGGCTCAAACCGCGTTCCCCCAAAGAACTATAAAGAAGGTCAGGTCCCTAAAAGCTCCTCGAGCGCCTCGAGTGAATAGTCAGATAACCAAGTGTGGAGATGTAAGCTTGGGTCTGTACTGTCACAGTCTTCGACGACGGCAACTAACGTGTTTACACCTTCTAGTTCTATTCACGCTGCCGCCCTAAGGACCTTCAGCTCCCTCCTGGTCGGAAGGTGATCACCCGGAGGGGATGGACTTGGAAAGAGAAAGCAACCGCGTTGACAGCCATAAGCTGGTATAAATCATGGAACCCGGAGTTTGTGTTATCGAAGACCTTGATAAAGCAGCAGCATTTCGCTCTCCCAATCATGTTCAGGTACATTATTGGACACCTGAACACGACAGATTGGGGCCGGACTTAGTGAGTCGACCATCGCGGGGCTTCAATGCTGGCAGACCATTAACGTGCTTCGTGCGATTCTACAGTGACGGCTTCCTCACCTGGCTAGCAAAATCTCAAAAACGGCCAACCACTAGGCAACTGGCAAGCCGCTAATCGAGGCATAGCAACCTGGGCCCCAAGCCCAGACAGGCCCCGACTATATGCCCGACGGAGATTGTTTAAATTCCCCCACCTTGATGCTCTTCCCCTGCTTTGATTCTTCTTTACCTTCTCTCCTATGTTTCCGATACTCTGCTTTTTGTCACTGTACTCTGGTCGGCCGTCAGGCGGGTTCATCTTTGCCTTACCGCATGCCCAGCGTAAAATACCCCCACAAGTCAGTGTAATCGCAATAGTTAAGCTCATTATGAGGACGATACATTATACAACGAGACTACTGCTTTATATACCTTTCCAAGCATACGGCCCTATAGACATACTTTCAGCGCACGTAAAGATTGATACTGACGAGGGGGCTTGCCGCAATCCTCAGGGGGGTTCAAGAAACCTTTGAGAATATTGGGGGCGTCTGATTTTGGAATAGAATCCAGTTGTCAGTTGGGACTGGATGATTAGGTGTGGAAAAATTGAAACCAGATAGTTTCCTCCATCGTGCTGCGGGCTTTATGTTTAGTCGTAGGCCGGACTGACGCTGTGAAGCTCCTTAGCATATAAAGCTTCTAAATACCGCATATCATTCTCGACCGCCTAACGAGTACGGAACGACGTGTCGTCTCCAGGCGCCTGTACACCTCGTGCGCAGACACCACTTGATGGAATCCATATTCAGTGCAGATCCCTCGTCGTATATGGAAACTCCGAGCTCTATGGAAACGACTCCGAGTGGAGTGACGTCGTAAAACTAGGCTCCCTTTCACGGGACGTTCAGATGGAGACCGAGGACACTAATCGATGCACGTGCAATCGGGGCGTGATAAGATGGACCAACCTGATTAATTTCAGTTTCAGCTGACCATTGACTCCTGAGGAGCTCTCTGAAGCCCAGACGGCAAAGAAATGGTAGTCATGTTCGCATCCTCAGTCCAACAGGCGGTCTGAAAACGCTAGATCGTCGACCAGCCTGGTCCGCCAAGTCTCAAACACTCAAGCCCGACTGCTCTCTTCCACTTCCCAGGCATCGAGATTACAAACCTTCTCTTCAGCCACGCCACACACTTTGAATACCACTGAGGAGCATGGGAAGGCCCAGACCCTCACTTCTTGAGCGGCCCTAACATCTCTCACGAGGCTTGAAGGATACACCAAACGGTCGACACGCCTCGATAATCGGACTTCGTAGGCAAACTCTCCATTTCATTTCTCTTTCTGGTACAACAGAGGTGAGACGTATGGTGTCGAACGAAGACCGTTTTGAACCTAATCAATTCTCGATTCCTTGGTGAGTAGGCTAGGCTATTCCAGCTCTCGACCTCCAAATGATTGCTCCACGCTCGACTGGTAGGTTCATTTCGAATATTCTGGGGTTTAGGTTGATAGAAGATTTCTCTCTGCCATCCCGCCTCTTAACGACTTTAACAGTCCCTCCAAGCGAGAGTCTGAGAACAACCACCAAGAGAGAGAAGTCCTATCAAGAGCCCCTAAGAGAGCGATAATATCTTAAATGAGAGGGTACTCCCCACAAGCCCAATTTAATTTTGACGGAGAGTCCGAAATCTTGCTGCGTCCTGGTTTTCCTGCCGTGGTCCGGAGAAGTTTCTGATGATCTTCTACACCTTTCTCCTCCTGCTTCCCCGATATCACAGGGAAAAGAGAGACCCATGTACTCTGTTGACTGCAAGAACACATTCCCTCACGGCATGAAAGTAGTCTTGGGCGTGGAGGAGTCTCCACAATAGCTGACCACGGTAGGTAACTTCCCACTCCCGACGAACGGCCTGTTTACTTCTGAGAATAATCGTTCCTCAGCTTGAGTAGCCTTTTGTAACATATGAAGAGCCGAGCGCTCTATCTCCTCGGCGTGGGTACGCTTCCTTGTTCCACCAGGTCTTTGCCCGCTCTCCCGGTTGGAACCCGGAGCGTTGGCATTGCAAGAGCGCTGGATTACGAAGTTTGGATTTCTGGTCTCGAAGGAACCTACCGGCTCTCGTTGGAGTGGGACTTGAGGGAAACGAGGACAGTTGTGTTTGCGAATCTTGAGGAGAGTTAATACCTAGGGTGGACGAGGTCGGCTGTTGCCCACAGAGCCGTGATCACTTACTTTCAGCAAACATGCAAAGGGCTGCTTCCTTGGGCGTCCGCTAGTGGCTTTTTGAGACTCTTTTTTCGATGGATGGATGGTATCTGGATGTCGTCGTCTGGTGTTCAGCGCAGTTCATGGCGCTCCCCAGAATTCCCGCCTCCCTTCCCTATGTATTCGTAAGTTTTAATTCCGGGGGTGTCAGAAAAGCAGAGGAAGCCGTCAAATGCTCGGCTGGGTTCCGCCTGCCTCCAGAGTCTCGTCGCCTCCTTCATCCCAAGATCCTAACTGGGGCGGCGACCTGGCTCAGCGGATTTGGCCCTGGCTCCGAACCAGGGTAACGAGAGAGCGTACTGGTCGGTTGAGTGTGGATGCATATCTCCCATCGCCTCGAAGAAGTCTCTTTCAGGGAGCGGAACAGTCTCATGAGGCTTCTCGCTTCGGACCCTTTGAGCAAAAGAGATTGTGCGCCTACAGCCCCGACGACCATGGAGAGGACTTTGTCGAGGGACCTTCGAAGTGTCCCTGACAACATTCGTGGCGACGCTGGGACCGCCTTTGGTAATGGTCCTGCACGCTCGTCTCATCGTTGGCTGGGGTCAAACGGCTCACTCGACCACAGTGACGGGTTTCGAACGACGGCGACTGGGCCGGGGGCGGTGAAGGAGCAGAACGGAACCATGCTTGGGCAGGATAGAGCGTCTCTGAGCTCCTCTACCGCTCGACTATTAAATTTGTGGACCTCATGCTAGCTCCCTCTCATTGAGAGCTAGTTCACCTCTGCTATCCGCGTCTGAGAGCTGACCGACTGCGGTCGATGCCAGCAAGCATCCTCGAGACTCCTTCGATCACCATCAGGGTCATTCTCGTGCTCTCGGGGAGGGCCCAATGCATAGCCAGTGCTGGTGTCCTCATCCATGAGCGCCCTTGGCGACTACTCCATCAGACCAGGCCGATGGCCTCTAGCAGAAGTTACAGATTCAACAAGATGAATATTTAGAATAGATGAAATTTCTTTCTTGGCCGAGTGTCGATGACGTTGGGAGTCAGGCTGGGACCGAGGGCGTCGTTATGCGACGCCCGGTCAGTGTCAGTGTTGAACTTGGAATTTGACGCGGCGTTAGGGGGCTTGATAATTAATGCCATCGTTGAGCAATACATTCTCAGCGGAGATTGGGGTCGATAAGACCATCTAGGAAGATGTTTAGGAGTGCATATGTTGCATCTTGGACTAGTCCGTCGACTGGTGGAGCTTGCGTCTCTGTGGGCGCAGACCCGCAGCGAATCCCGCCAACCACCCCCGTCCTATTCTCTCCTCTACTCCCGCACTACTCCCTGCATGGCGGAGTCTATGACTTCTAAAATAATCCATAGGATGGCCTCGTTGGGGCCCAACCGGGCAGTTCGGATAATCAAAGCGGATTTCGCGCTGGGACCCTAGGAGTATGGTTCCGGCAATGAACGCATTGTTTGGACTCTGTCCTTCTTTCGATTGTTCTAGAGCTATCGATTTCATTGGGACGGCGTCTATCCGGAAAGGATGGTGCTGAGGTAAAGGACACCCAATGAACTTTTCCTCAGGGTCCAATCTTTCGATGTGATCACAACCCGCGACGCCTCCTTTGGTCCCATGTATCTGGAGCACCTTCACGACACCCACTCTCTTCTTGCAACAACTTTTGTTGGTGGGTGACAGGGCATATTTCTGACTCTTTTTTTCCGGACTCCGGCTTCAGGGTATCGGCCACCCCCTCCCTCCGTTGGTTTAGCGTTCGTCCATCTGCGCATTCTCCGCCGAAGTATATGTGTCTTTATCTTGAACTCTATAACGTGAGCTGCTTATGCTACATGCAATATCTCCTGAACCCGCCTCATGGGCTTTTTACTACATATCGTCGTGGAATCCGAATCGTGCCCGATGGCTGAACCCCGATCCAGGGAAGATGCATTCTATTCAATGAGTCATACATCGGCTCGGCTGTCCGGGCAACCATCCCAGGACTGGCACGTATCGGCGGTGGATATCCTAAACGGACACTTGGGATCTCGAGTGAGGCTTGTGCACTAAGTTCGGGTGTCAGGTCATCCTCCGAGGTTACAAAGGTATCTAGGCGACTGGCTACAGTGGGCAGGAGCGATGGTGAAGAATGATGCCGGGTATAGGGGTCCGGACATAATACCAATCTTTTGTATGAGCCGCCGCCTTGGCCCAAATACATCCGAATGCGGTGGCGTCGTATTGGAAGTGGAAATAACCCGATAAGGAGAACCGCGAAATAGATCGAACTTCGATGATTCCGTTTCACAGCCAAGATTGATAGTAAATGGCACCGGTCTCTTTTCGCTTCCAGTTGACCCCACGTGATGTTTTGTCTTTGGTGGTGGGTCCTAGCGTCGCTTCATGTCGCGCGACCTCCCCCGTCCAGCAACCTCAAGGACCCAGCGCTCTGGACATAATAACCACGCTCCTTTGCGAGACAGGCCACTCTAAAACTCCAACGACCGGAGGCACCAGGTCGTACGGAGGATAGGGAGCACTCTGAGCTTCGAAGCAAAAACGCACCCGTAATACGTACGCGTCAGTCCAGCATTCTCGACGGCCATACTCCTCAATGTAATCAGATCCCGTCAACCATGAAGGTACGACAAAACACGAGAAGCGTCCTCTCAATTGTGTACCTCCTTGTGCACCGCCCCTTCATGGACCTTCAACCTTACGATTTATACCCCCCATCCTAGCTTGGACTGATCCCCTTCAACGATCCTTCGTCCCTACGCCTGCACCTCCCTCCACGTCTCCCGTTCGCTCCTCCCTCTCACCTCTACCTCTTGAGGCGTCCTTGCTGCACTACCTGGCCAACGTCATTTACCTCAACCATCTCTTCGTTCTTTCTCAGTCGTCGCTCAACATGGTCATGGTGAGCGCGCATTCCCTATTTATTCCTCGAGTCCGAACCTTCTTACACGACGACTCTGACTCTTCCTCTCCCTTCCTGCCTTAGTATTACCCTGGATCCTTTGTTCGTTCTTCCTCCGAGACCAACGACGCTGCCAACACTGATGTCCAGCCCGCCGCAACATGTTCGTCCATCGTTCTCTCCCTTCCAAGTCATTCACCCTGCATCTGTCCCTCGCTAACCATTCCCTTCTTTGTTCGCAGTACCCATGCCTCCCTGGACTAAGCCGGTCCCAAACTACGACCAACTTCCCCGCTCCCTCTACCCCCCTCCAAGGCTCTATTACGCTCGAGCCCGGTCTGGAGTAATGTTGTCCTCTTCGTCTTCAACCAACACGGAGACCGACACCGTGATGAGCGACGTCCAAAACTACGACGACGAAGGCGAGGTAACTACCCGTCATGTTCTCACTTTCTTGCGTACCTTGACTTCTGACGAGCGAGAATGCACAACTTCACATGCATTTTCCGTTACACTCTTCCTCCACTCTCTCCTCCACATTCATCCTCTCCGCTACGTGCAGGACGTCGACGGCACGCCCCTCGACGCGGCTACCCTCGCCAACTACGAAGTCGCTTCCTGCACCAACGCCAACAGCCGTTTCGAGGGCGGCAACGTCGACAGCGACAACGGCAATCAAGATTCAAGCTCTCCTTTTGAAGCCGACTACGAGGATGAGGAGGAGGCGCTTAGAACAGTTAGAGTGACTCGAGCGCTATCCCTGAAAGGCAGGAAGACTCACGCGACGAAAGCCGGCCAAGCCGCCAACAAGCGCGCCTCTCCCAAGCGCACCACCAAAGCCGGGAAGACGACCACCAGCGAGAAGGCTCTCGCCACCGGCGGGTCGGCTTCCGCCGGACCCGCGAGACGCACGAGAAGCTCGACGGTAAGTCGTCCCGAACGATCTTTATCGTGTTCTCCAAGCCGGAAACTAACAACGAACGGGGTTCCACTAGTCCTCCCAGCAGCCCAAGGAGCAGGTTCTCGGCTACCAAGGAGTCGACCTGAGCCCTCTGACGGCGAAAGGCTACGTAAGTCTCCCGTCGTCGTTCAGATTCGCCTTCCTCTCTCTCCACCTACCTCCGTCGTCGATATCTATATCAATAGCTGACGTTCCTTCCCACTTTCCCTCTCCCAAAGAAAACAAGGAAGATTTGGCCGCCCGCTAGCAAGGCTACGCTCCGAACCGCCATCGACCGCTGGTGGATGGCCGAGGGAGCCGCATCATACAATTACCCTCGGAAGATCGTAATACCTGGCGGGAAGAACGAGGCCTGGATGTATATTTGGGCAGAGTGTAAGAAGTTGAACCCGGCGTTCAATCATAACAAGTAAGTAGTCCACACTTACCGGAGACACCGCTCCACGTAAGTATGAAATGCTGACGACGAGTGATTCCCCGGTACTTCCTCTTTGCAGCCTCGGAATGGCCACCGTTGCCCGTAACATGAGGCAAGATGGCCTTCTCCAAGACCGAGGCTATCCGACCGCGTTTTTCGCCTGTCCTTCGCCAGCGTCGTTACTTGGCCTCCTCACCTGTACCGCTCTCCTGGTGTATCCCCACGCTTTATTTCTTATTTCTCTTTGTATCTTAATATCGGCTTGTACTTGGAACAGCTAGAACGATGAATAGATGTGTCTTGGATTTCGAATTTGACGTATGTGAGCACAAGCGAGTCGGCGATGATGGGAGTGATGTCATCGATGGAAGCCGGCGGCGATTATCGCCAGAGTTCGCGGGCAAGTTGCGACCTTCGAGCACGACGACTACGAGCGAGTCCCAGAGCAATATCATCGATAAAACATAGTTGTTGGAGCCTTGATCACGTAAGCGGTTGGCGCACGTCTCTCACAGCGATGATCAGGGGCTTACGCCTGGAAGCGCATGGAACACTCCCTGGATAGCTCCAAAAAGCGCCCCTGATTTAAGTGCTGGCGTGAGGAGAATATTGCCCGTTCGGTGCGACTTCTGGATTGGCCATCCCTTCGTCATCAGACAGCCTAGCAGCCATGGCCGAATTAGCTTGAATCAAATCGTCAATTTTGGCAGCTTCTTCATTAGAAAGGTCATTCGACACGTTAGAGCTCTCTGATTCCGGCAGAGCGTTGGAGGAATCTCCAATGGTCGATGAAGCGCTAGCATCGGCGGCTGGCGTGATGTGGGGATCGGTGCGAGGAGGAAATGCGGATTGAGGAGTTGAATCACGGACCTCTCTGACGAGACTAGGCGATGTCACGAGACGTCCCATGTCTCCTGATAGAAGTTATCTTGACAGGTGGGACTTGTGCGGAAGTTTGCCATCATTGCGTTTTCTAGTCATGGAGTGGGGTCTGGGAGGTGACCTGCCGTTATGTCCGTCGAGAACTCTTTGGTCCCACTCCTACAGAAGGGTACGCGCAAAAATGACCCTGAGAAAGTGGCCCAAAGATATGATTTTGAAGGTTACCTTACTCGGGCCACCGTGGATGTCAAAAGCGGATCACGTCGGGGTTCAGGCGGTACGAGAATGGCAGTCCTCTCTCAATTCATTTCCTTTCGCGGTCACTGGCGAACCGAACCTATGAACGGCCTATGTCTTGCCGTGGTGTTAGTGGCACTTGTTGGCATTCTATTAAGTTATAATATTTTATTTACATCCTTATACTAGAGTTATTGTTAAAGATGCGAGGTCGTGGACGTCGCGGGCAAGAATTTCTCAGTGGACCAGGTGGGTATCCTTGCGATTACTGTTTCCCGTCCTTTCGTGGCCCCTTCTCGTATATGGGTACTTCCCTTCGCTGCTGAGATGTACGCCTCTGCTATCGTCTGTGGTCGGAGTCCTCGCTATAGCGTACATTGAACTCCTTCATCGTATCTCGACAAAGAATGAGCTCTTTGGACGAATGCACGCGCATACTATGGATGGTATCGGGGTGCTTTACATCTGCACATAGTAGGGTCCGGACAGTTGAGGCAGATAATGAATTCGGCCGAGTCGAGAAGCAGGCTCGCTAGGTACTGACTTTGTCGGGTTCTTTTACATATAATTACCTTAAGTCCAGCAGATCATTTTCGGGCGGACGACCGAATCCATCTCCAGTGTACAGTCATGTCGTATTCGCAGGCCTTGACCTCTAGAAAGGTGAGCGATTGGGTCGTACAATTAATTTCCCTTCCACGTGACGTTCGGGTAGAGTCCGAGGAGATTAACCGATGCACGTGCGATCGGAGCGTGGTATTAACGACGTGCCCGTCTAATCGATGCTGGACTTCAGTTTAGGTTGAAACTCTCTGACTACGAGCTACAATATCAGAGCTCCCAAATCAGGCGGTCGTCATGTTCACATCCTCAGTCCAACTGTCGGCCCTAGGATGCTGGCGCGCCGAACGGACCGGTCCGTCAAGTCTCAAACCCTCAAGCTCGACTGCTTTTATTCCCCACCCTATAAATCGAGATCACAAATCGGCAACACCACAGGCTTTGGCTACCACTCTCAACTTCGGGCAAACCTAGGACCCTCACCTCTCCAACGGATTTCGCTAATATCTCCCATGAAACCTGCAGAGACACCCCGGATGGTCCCCTCGCCTCTATCATCGGGTATCGTAGCCAAA
>WSUI01000747.1:1914-17202 GCA_019633595.1 Tulasnella sp. UAMH 9824
CAACGCTTGGCTATATCCTGAGCCTGGTATTGCATATCGGCTTGGTCCGCGGTGACCATGGAAGTGGAGATTAGATTCCGGCTATGTTATCACCTGACTAGTTAGACATTTTGTACTTGTACTGTATATGCGGCCGCCGTGCCGGTGCGCAGTCGTCGAATGTTGGAGCGCGTCGTTCGAATGGTTTATGCCGGGGTGGTGGCGATGCTCCCGCGGTGCGGAGACGTGGTCGTTATCCTAGGCCAGGTTTCAGACTCGTTGCATCACCTTTCAAGATTCCCTTCCCCCTTCCGTTCATTTAACCATCCTTGGATAGCCGCGCACTAAGAACCAGCTGCGTAAAAATCCGCCAGCGAAGAGAGGGCCTGGGTTCAGGTCAAACAGACAGAAGAGGACCGAACATTCGCACCTGGACCGTCCACGGCCAAAGGCGGTGCTCTCAGAAAGTCGAGTGAGTGAGTATAATTCCAAGGCCCCGTTCGTTTTCATTTTTTTTCCTGTTCGCCCTTTGACCTCGCCACACGATCTCATCTCCCCTTCACCGCCATCAGGCCATGAAGAAACTGCTGTTTGGCAGAAAACCGCAACAGCCCGTCCAGGTCCAGCCTCAGCAGTACAATAAGCAACCCCTCGACGGCCCGCCATCTCCAGCTCAGCAGTATCCTTACCCAGCCACACAGCCTCGCTCCCAGGCCGATCACTGGAACCACATCCCAGTCCAGGAGCGGTCCGAATCGTTTGCTTCCTCGTACTCCCAGCCGCCGCTCTCTCAGCCCGCCACTCCCTCCACAGCCCCTCCCCGCTCGTCGTTTCAGCTCCAGTCTCAGCAGCAGCAGCAGCACTTTGTCGCATCATCACGGCAAAGCAGTCAAGACAGCCCAGCGTCCCTTGCCGGAGGTCAGGATTGGGTGGTCGTAGACCAACAGCAGCCAAACCTTGGTGGAGGTATTGACACTGGACGTTTCATCCGTGCTCAGCCTTCATTCGAATCACGATCTTCCTCCCTCGCTTCTTTACCAGCGGGCGCCTCTCCTCCTATCCCATATCCAACAACTAATCCTCAACCGTCTCCCATCTCTCCTTTCGGCGTCAACCCAGCTCCCCCGCCGCCGTCACAGCAGCAGGTCAACTCACCACTCGGAAGGCAGAACACCACCACAAAGCGCCTGATCCCACTTAGGAAGTCCAGTGTCGACGCGCATACACCACGAACGACAAGGCAGCCGCCAGTCACTCCTCTTCGAAATATTTCATCTTCGACCGAAGAACTCAGTTTGATGTCGTCGCAGGCACAGTCGCACGATGGACACAAGCCCAAACGCGGCTTCCTCGACTGGCTCGCTGGTGACAAGGAGAAGATTGCTCGCGCTCAACATGCTACCGAACGATCCCTCAGCCCGGACCCTACCGGCCAGAACTGGGGATTGACGAAGCTCATGGGTGAGTGAATCAGAACGTTCGTGAAGCGTCGTAACGGCGGCAGGGCCAACCCCGTCTCGGTTTTGACTAGGCTTCATGACTGCAACTGCTTCGGAAGATTGGACCTTATTGATGGAAGTCTGCGAGCAAGCCTCGACGGAGGCCGGCGCAAAGGAGGCTGCTAGGGCTCTCAGATACGAAATCAAGTAAGGTGGTTGGGGCGAGTACCCCGTATTAGTCCGGAGATTGATATTCCGCCCCCCTCCATCAAAGATACGCGGAGGCGCCCGCGATGCTATCAGCTGCTCGACTATGGGCCATCATGCTCCGAAATACCCAAGCACCGTTCGTTCAAGCCACTTCAACAAAGAAGTTCCTTGAAGTCGTCGAGGACGCCCTCAATAACCCGGAGACATCGCCCGTCGTCCGCGATAGGCTGATGTTCGTTCTCGCCGGAGCTTCAGCTCAGTTCGGTAACAAGTTGCCAAATTTCCGGAGCTCGTGGAAGAAGGTCAAGCCAAGGGAAGCACCTGTCGAGGTATGCAGTGCTGTCACCATTGTTTCGTGTCGCTGCCGTCGTTCTAAGGCCGATTCAACTCCCATAGGGCATTCCGTTCGACCCGAAAGACCCTATGTTCCAGCCTCCATCAAGACGGCTACCGAAACCCGGATTCGTTGCTGATCCAATTCAACAGCAGCAACAGCGGCCGATATCGGCAATTGAGATCCTCCCTGCACATCCCACCCAATCCCGAACGTCCTTGCAATCGGCCAACAACCACCCACTGCCCCCAGTCCCGAACGCGCAGCACCCTGTCGTCCTTCAAGGTGTGGATGTTCACCTATACCCTGAAGAGCCCCAACAACGTCGCGAACGAGAATACAGCAACGGCGGTGGGGTCGTGGCGCTCGACTCGCCGCAGGTCGCCACGCAGCGAGACAAGAGGTCCAAGCACCGACCTAGGATATCGCAGATGATCATCTCTCCGGAAGAAGATATCCGACGGCTGTTCCAGGAATGCGAAATTGCCAAGAGCAATGCTGGTCTTTTGACGAACGCCATGACTTACGCGAAGCCCGAGGAGATCGTTGCTGGTGGCTCGGATGGCTTGATTCGAGTGCGTTTTCAGTTCCCTTCCGGCCGTCTGTCTTGCGAGCTAACTGCGACCCTCGATTCTATAGGAATTCTACCTCAAGTGCATGCACTCTCAAGAAATTATCACCGCTCAAATCCCATGGGCTACCGCTCAATCCGAGCGCGCTCGAGCAGCGTTCCTTCAACAGCATCCGGAAATGGCCGACAATCCTCAAGCCCATACCGTAGAGGAAGAGCTGCTTTCGGAAATTCTGATGGCTCACCAGGAGCTGTTGGAAGCCTTTAGGGTGTACGAGGAGAACGAGAAGCTTGCCGCCCAGGAGAGGGAGATCAGAGAGGTTCAGGAGAGGAGTAAAGTCGAGACGCGGTTGGATCGAACGGTATGTCTCTCGCTTGGTAGTCTAAATCCGCGTACCGCGCGACTAACTTTGTGCGGGGACTGTAACAATAGCAAATTCAATACTACGCGGAAGACGGAAGCTTCATGACCCAACCAGCCGGCGGAGGAGCGGGTGGAAGTGGTTCGCGGTCAGCTTCACCTGTACCCCCAATTATTCAAGGCGACCACATGCAATCTCGCTCGTCGCCAGGTCCTCGAGCGGGGCAGCCTCTGCCCACACCGCCCGGCGCAAGTCTGGGAGTCCCCAACGTCTACGAGTCTCAACAGCATCACCCGAACGGCTCCAGCCACACGTTGGCCCCACCACCGCACGCACCTCACGGGCCTCGCCACCCCCGCTCGAGAAGCCCAAGTCCAGATGGCCAGAGCCGAAGGAGCGTCGACCTCCCCAGGTCGACCACCGCAACGCCTGGCATTTCTGGCGCGGCGACACCAAACGGTGCTGCCGCATCCAGTGGCAGGTTGGATACCTTGAGGAGAGGTATGAGCAAGTTGGGCTTGGACGTCAAGAGGACCAGGAGTGGCAGCTCGGCTAGCGGTAGAGGAAGGAGGAGCGCCGAGGTGGCGAATGGCGTAGCTGGTCATGATGATGATGACGAGATCAGGACCCCGATTCAGCCTAGCGCGAAGGCGTTGGGTAAGAGGAGAGCAGAACCCCAACCCGAAGATGGTAGGCACTCTATTTTCCCTATGATTCCATTTATGAAATGGCTAATGCGTTCGATTTTTCGCTATCGCCTCAGCTTTCGATCCTGACGACATCTTCAAGGAGCGAAACCCCACTCCTATGGCTGTATATCCTGCAGGAGAGGATAACCTGCTCAACTCCGACTCCGACTCCGTAGACGACGGCAACGGCTCTCACAAGCCTCACATCGAGTATGCTTACGACGCCGCCGCAGAAAGGAAGAAAGAGCTGGAGAGAGAGGCGAAGAGAGCAGCCAAGCTGAGGAGCGCTGTACCGTCGACATAACTTTTTTATGGATTCACCCACCTCACGGCCCGAATAGGGCCTTCTTTACCCACCTTGATTCGTCTTCCCATCGAGTTCTCTTTTTGTTAATCATTTTGTTTTTGGTCATTTGGACGTTCTATCGAGAGAGGCCTATCATTAGTAGTTTTCCGTAACCCTCATTTGACATCTGATTTCTTCTCTTTTTGGCGCATGGAGTGCATTATGGGCGCTTGTTTTGAGCCCTTTTCGGAAACCTAATCATTTCCGCATTGTAGAGATTGGCTAACTTCCTTGGTATATAACTTTTAGTTGAACGACTTTTGAGCTTGCAAGTTTCGACCTCCCCAGCCTAGACCACTGCCCTTGAGGCTATCCAGTCTAGCTTACTAACCGACGAGTGGTATTTATTCTCGTTATCCAATCGACCGACGGAGTTAAACAACATTAACCAGACATCACACGCTATAGACTCCAGTCTCTATTTAGCTTGGGGGTGACTGAAGAGCGTTCAAAATGCGTGATTGTAGCGCTGATGTGGCTTCTCCTGAGGTGTTGAGACTAGTTATAAAGTACGCGACGTTACCGAGAGTCCGGAAGTGAACCCCAAACGCAGGACTGCCGTTGTTGGCCGATGTTGCACTTGTCAGTCGGGACAAAGTCCGTTGAGCCAGGTTGGAGCTATAACCTTCACCCAAAGTCAACACCAATCACGCTCTGGAAAAGGACCCGGCCTACCTCCTGATTGATCTCTGAGGCGAATAGCCAATACCGTTCCGAGGGCCATTGATTCTTCTACTTGTCCGAGGTCTGATAAGTCTTTCACGAAGCTCGGGCTCCAGACGCTCCAAACTGGTGAGGCCCCCTCCGACGCCTCTTTCCAGAGCTCTTTGCTTCTTTGCCATGTTCCGTTTTGATCCATCGTTTCCAGCATGTTCAACGCCTCGTTTGCTACAGCACATCCAACAGGGTTCGCGGTATAGCTGTGCCCGTGGAGGAGCGCGTCCACTTTGTTTGGTGACAGGAACGAATCGTAGATGGACTGGGATGCGAGTGTAACCGAAAGAGGAAGGAGACCACCAGTTATGATCTTTGCAAAAACTGAGATGTCTGGATTGGTCTTGAGAATTGAAGTGGCAGAAAGGAAGCCGGCACGGTATAACCCGGTGAATACCTCGTCGTAGATGACTGGCAGACCTTTCCAAGATCCTTCTTCGAGATGAGGAGACGATGAACTAAAGGCTCTGGAGAAGAGCCGACCGTTTGACCGTACGGTATCGATGAGAACGCGGTGGAATAATGGATCGACGAAGAGCATGCCTCCTGCGCCCATGATCAGGGGTTCGATGACGAGGGCCCCGAAGACGTGTCCTTCGTCAACAAGGCATTCCAGTGTATCTTGAATGTGGGCACGATACAGGTTGGCGAGTTTTGAGTTGAGACGATCCTCCACTCTGTAAACGTCGTGGACGGAGGCGAATTGTTCGGACCAGACACCGGTATCCTGGCTCGGTGAAGTTCCAGGGAGCTTCCACTCCCCGGAAACCACCACCTTTCCTCCTTTGAATCCCACCGTAGGCACATCAAACCAGAACCCCCTCCCCTTGTACCACTCCACCGCGGCGTTGTACACTCCGCCTTCACAGGCATCCATCGCGCCTATTGTATCACCATGATAGCTGCCTTTCAACCCCAGGACACCCAGCTCCTTGCTTGTCGAGACTTGTGAGCCGGATCGGTATCGCAGCTTCGCTGACCTGATGGCCATTTTCAACGCTACTTCCATCCCTGTGGACCCATTATCCGAGAAGAAAGCCTTCGCAGCCCAGTTCTTTCCTGGTCCCTTGGTGATGAGACTCTCGGCCAGCTGGAGAGCCGGCTGGTGAGATGCGAGCGGAAATATAACGTGCCCGTATCGCCCGGACGCGTAGGACGCTGCGAGGGTGATGGAGGTGTTCGCGTGACCGACCGATTGGGTCCACCACGAAGCGGACCCGTCGAAGAGGGGTCGGAGAATGGAGTCTGTCCCTGGATTTCGGGATGAGGTCTCTGGGGGAGGGGGAGGCGGAGACAATGTGGCGTCGAAATTGTCCTGATGGGCGCTGTCGATGACCGTGACATCTTGCGGCCCCTTCACTGTGGCATGTTGCACAAACGGCCACCATACGTGCTGAAGTGTGCGGCCCGGCATCGATTCTAGCTCCTCTATTCGGCGAGAATGAGACTTTGCCAGATGGTCTACTACGTTCCGCATCGGTGATCCAGGTTGACAAATGCGATTGTAATATTGCTCGGTTGCTTCGAAATCTTCGGCCGGATCCGGCTTCCGCTCTGGGGGCTTGGGAAGAACGCCGACATGCACCTTGGCACCGACGGTGGACTCCCGATTGCGTTTGGCGAACCATTCTGTGAGATATTCCCAGTTTCTGTAATAATCCTCCTTAAAAACAAGGAGCGACCCGACGTCGTAACCTCGAAGAAGGAGAGATTCGTAGGCAGAAATGGTGGACGAGATACCACCCAAGTTTGAGTCGCCAACGAGGATAATGGGTAGGCGTAAGGGCCGGTATGCCTCGGCTTGGGTGGTGCCGGACGGAATTGGACTGTGAACACCTAAGGAGCGGCAAGATCCTCAGTTAGGTGCGGGGGTAAGATCCGAAAATTCTTACCTCCAGCTGTTTCGACGAACATTGAATGTCGACGGTCCGAGGGCAGCGACTTGGCAATTCCCGCAATATGTCTTGACACTGATTCGATGAAGTGTCGGTCGAAGGTGTGCGGGCTGCCCTACGAGAGTCTATGTCAGCAGAACAGTTCGAGCGTGAAGTTAGCTACATACATTCTCAAGACCAGCTGACTTTGCAGCCAGATGCGGACTGACAGGTTCATTATACTTGAAAAGGCACCACGAGGAAATTGCAGACCGCTGAGGCCCTGAGAAGCGAAGAATGTGGCTTCACCCAGTATCATCTGAGCTGGCTTCTTCAATATAAAAAACACTTTGACGTACCTGTCGTCAGCTTCGTTGGGGGGACCGGTGCTAACCGGCTTCAGATAGAAGACGGTTGGGCAGTTAGCTCTGCCGTTCCTTGTGCTCGACCTGCACAACGCTGTGCTAACGATGGTTTTGCCAACATTTGTATTTGCCCCAAAGATTTGGTGAACCTGCAAGTGCCGGTAAAGGTGCGGCATTCCGCGGAAAGAACTTAAGGCGAGTCAGGTGAAAATAAAGCCGTGCGAATTGATCCCGCGTTACAAGTTTCCCGTAGTAGCCACCTAGCTTCTGGTATCTGTACATAGCTGGTACTCAACACTAGGCTTTTATCATAAAGTGTAGCCTCGAGAAATACAAAGTGGAAGAAAAAAAACAACAACGTCTACTCCACAAGGGAAGGGATGATCATGGACGAAAAAAAAAAATGAGCTAGGACTTCGACGTAATCACAAACCGCCCCTGTTGACGACTTTGACCGGTGACTTGAGGTTTGGCGTTTTCAGCTGGGGAATGCGACGTTGAAGTTTGCTTACGTCGCACAACAGGGCCGTCGTTCGGCGGGACTGGGCTTTGGCTAGTGTGAGTCTTGCCTGTCTTCCAGCTTCCCACTTGATGACCGTCTTCGGAATCCTGCCGAGTTTACGCCGATTCCGTTGCACGTCAAATTTGTTCCCAAGCTCTTGATGGATTATGAGGGATGCTTCGAATATCAAGGCCGCCTCATCACACCGATTGACGTCTTGCAAAATGATGCCCTGCGATGTTAAGCACGCCAACATCTTCGGCTTGTTTCCGCCCTTGCGCCATTCGGTCACAGCTACGTCGTACCAGGCGAGAGCTTCCTCTTTGTGGCCAAGTTTCGACTTCGAATTGGCCAGGAGACCGGCTGCAAATGCTAGTTCCCAGTTGAAGTGGCGAGCAAGGTTCTGACTAATGGAGCACGACTCCTCCAGAGCCGAAATGGCTTCCTCGAGCCGGTTCTGTGCCGTGAGGCACTCTCCGGAGAACCGGAGCGCTTGAACCAATGTGAATCTGGCGTTGCAGTCTCGGGCCACCCGAACTGACTCGCGGACCAACTCCTCTGCCTCCGTGAGGGTACCTTGCTGGAGTTTGATGCCCCCCAGGCGGTAAAGACACCTGGCCAATCCATCAATCCATCCAATATTCTTCGCAATGTCCTGTGCCCTCTGGAAAGTGGAGATTGCTCGGTCTAGGTCATTGAGGTCCCAATGTGTGAGCCCCAGGATGATAAGTGCCCTGGCTTCCCCTAGCCTGTCGCCACAGCGAGATGTGACGTCGATAGCTTCCTCCAATATACGCAACGCATGATCTCGAAGACCTTTACGCCGATACGGCTCCCCTAGTCTTCGGAGACAGTTCGCAGCGCCGACGCTGTTCCCCTTAGCCTGGAAGAGTTCCAAGCTCTCCTCAAGATTGCGTAATGCTTCCACCCTCTTGTTTTCCATCAGAAACGACTCTCCGATCCAGAACAGGGCATCTGCTAGCCCGAGATCATCCTGCAGGGTCCTGCACTTCTCCACGGCGGCCGAAGCGGCGTTCATCATTCTGACATGGTTGGCCTCACGAGAGGCCACAACAGCTTGTTTGCGAAGAACGCTGGCGATTCCCTTGTCATTTCCGTCTTCTTGATAGATATGAAGAGCCTGCTCGAGGTAATCAAATCCTGCCTTGTGACTGCCTTTCCAACTCTCGAGTTCTCCAAGGTTCTCCAGCAAAACGGCCGACCGGGTGTGTAGATCCGCATTCTCAGGAGTTGGAGGGCAGTGGGGCTACACGAAGTCAACTTAGCCAAAATTTATATGAGTACTACGAGGAAAAAGAGACTTACAAGGGTTTCAAGAGTTGTTTTACACATTGCGCTTGTCGGGCGTTGCAGCGGCTCAAACGCCCAGCACCTCGTCAGCAAATCCCAAGCTTGAAGGCATTCGCTAAGACGAGATTCCCCGTTGACTTGAGGAAGGGGACTTTCGAAAATCTTGCGCATAATGACGTAATCGGCTGCAGCTTCCCCGTAAGGAAGCTCGCCCGTCATTATCTGTCAAACGAGGACGATAAGTCGGGTACCAAAAGAGATAAGTATTTGACAGACCTCCCACACCAACCATGCCCAAGCGTATATGTCACTACTCGCAGTTCTGGGCTGACCCTCCAGTAGTTCAGGGCTGCACCAGCGGATGGTTCCTTTAAACCCAGCAGTGGTCTCCAGCCGGGCGAATCCACTATCTTCGTATAGACGCGCTAGCCCGAAGTCACAAAGAACGGCTCTGCATTCCAAGTTAACGAGAACGTTTGCCTTTCGCCACAAGTGTATCAGATGAATATCGACTCCGGGGGTGCCATGACGCACGGATTTAATGTCTCCATGACATACGGGTGGATTCAGTTGGTGAAGGAACAACAATGCATCGATGGTATCGTAGGCCTGGTGAGCCGTGAGCTGTGAGCACGTGCGTTTACGCGGATTCGACTCACCAGCGACAACTTTTCTGGGACCTCAAGTTCGCGTCCTTTGATAAATTCGCTCACGTTCCCGTATGGCTCCCATGGCGATATTAGCCAAGCCTCCTTGCGCGTGAAGTCGGCGCAGAAGCCTAGAAACTCGGCGATACCAGGATGTCCTTTGAGCCGCGACCAAACTAAAACCTCCTTCGTAAATGCCTAGCATCCAAGGCTCGATTTAATCCTGGAAGGCTTTACGAAGGATGAAGGACCAACCTGTTTCAAGTTCGATGATTCATGCATAGCCGAGAGCTTTATTTCTTTGACTGCTACGAGTTGAGGTTGGTCGTAGAGACTTGAGGCAATCCATGTAGGAAGGTAGGGAGAGGCGTAGAGATGCGCCTGTCGTACGATACCATAACCGCCCTGACGCTGTTTGTCCTCGGCAATAAAGACTACTCTCCGTCGGTTTAGATGATATTCGTCAAGTGTCTTGTACGCCTCGTCCTAGGTTCTTGGTAATGTGAAGAATTGCGATCTGGACTGATGTGCTCATGGACGTACCACCGCTAGTTCTCTAGCAACTGCCCGCTCTACCGCTCCAGCGGTTGTCATTATGCGAAATCCGGGGTTATCGTAGCGGAGTAAGAAGATAGGGAGAATCGTAATAGTAGGCTGCCAATGGTGGGGATTGTCGTGCAATGAGAGGGAAGCTTCCCACCTTCCATGCCTCGCCGCCAGCGGGCGCTTGTGACATCTCTGTTCATAGGTTAGCCCTATCAACAACGGATCCCCGCTCTAGAGATTCTCGTTCCATAGCAAGGCGCATCTCGCTATATATTGTATTCAACACATCCAGGTTCTTAGTTTGAGTTGGATCCTACTCCGTCGATCGACAGCTATCATAACACGGATCCCTGGGCGGATGGATAAGCCGCCGAAATACGGGCCGTACTGCCGACGATGGAATTCCACGGCGTTGGCCACTCGACTACAGTTTGACTACCTTCTAAGCTAGTCTTCTCTCACTCGCCCCTGCTGATGCGCACGTGCGAAGTTTGCGATCCCTCTGTTGGATGCGCACCGTCAGATGGCTCCCAACACTTTGTACAGTGCACGGCCGTGCACACTGACTTACAAATGGAAATTTCCGCCGAAATTTCTACCTGCCAAAGCCATGGCTAAACTCATGGCCAAGAGCACGGAGAGGGCACTAGTCAAACATGACAAGAAATGGCTCAGCAAGTGAGTGCCTAAACACGTACCGTACAACATGTGGGGCGCCCCGTCTAGGTAAGCGGCACTTAGAGTATTGTTGCTGAATCGTAGTCGGACACCAAAACAAGTTCAGTGCAGTGGCCCTGTAGTAATCCATGAACACGTACGCCCTTACAAACCACGGCCCCCCTAATGCCCTCCTGCTTATTCATCCTCCACTATGCCTTCGCTTAATTAAAACTCTGCTCGCCAGTAATATGCCGCTGCGAAGGGGTGAAGACTCGCCAGTGGGGTCACTTCGTTGAGGTAGTTAGGTGAGTCCAACCACGCTTCATCCTCAAGACCTGCTTCGAGGAAAGCGCATGAGGGGGTGGAACCGGTCTCCGGTGCCGCCGAGATTGCGTAAGCAAATACTTCCAACGGAGGTTGTGTGACTCGAGTGAAAAAATGCTCTCGCATTCCGGTGGGAGATCTGAAATTTCGGACCCCGTCTTTCATCGACATCGGGCATAGGTCCACGTCGGGGACGGGACCACCCCTATTTAACGCTAGGTTATATTATAAATCGTGGCCTTCAAAAAGAAAAAGTAGAAGAAAAACAACAATAATTACTCCAGGACGACACGTATGATCGCGGAGGCGACACTATGGGGTGATGGAAAGATAGGCTACGACTTCGACGTAATTACAAACCGCTCCAGTCGCCGAGTTTGACCGGTGACTTGAGGTTTGGCATTTTCAACTGAGGGAGGCGACGTTGAAGTTTGTTCACGTCGCACAACACGGACGTCGTTCTGAGAGACTGGGCTTTGGCGAGTGCGAGTCTGGCCTGTCTTCTGACTTCCGACTTGATGACCGTCTTCGGAATGTCACTGAGCTTATACCGATTCCATTGCACGTTATCCTCGTTCCCAAGCTCCTGATCGATTATGAGGGATGCTTCGAACTTCAATGCTCCCTCATCAAATCGGTTCATGTCGACCAAAATGATGCCCTGCGATGCCAAACATCCCGAAATCTCCTCCTTGTCTCCGCCCTTACGCCATTCGGCTATAGCTCTGTCGTACCAAGCTAGAGCTTCCTCTCTGTGTCCAATCTTTGACTTCGAATCAGCGAGGAGACCGGCTGCAAGTGCTAGATCCAGGCTGAAGTAGTGTGCTAAACTTTGAAAAATGGAACACGACTCCTCCAGAACCGGAATGGCTTCTTCGAATCGGTGCTGTGCCCGGAAGCACTTTCCAGAAAACCAGAGCGCTTGAGCCAATGTGAATGTGTTGCGGTCCCGGGCCAGCCGAACTGACTGGTGGAGTAACTCCTCTGCCTCCGTGTTCATATCTTGCTCGAGTTTGACACCCCCTAGGCGGCAAAGACAACTGGCCAATCCTTCAAACCATCCAATATTCTTTGCAATGTCGTGTGCCCTCTGGAAATTGGAGATTGCTTGGTCGAAGTCATCGAGGTCCCAATGTGTCAGCCCGAGGATGATGAATGTCCTGGCTTCACCCAGCCGGTCGCCACAGCGAGATGCAACGTCGACAGCTTCCTCCAATGTAGGCAACGCCTGTGTGAAGAGACCTTCGCGCCGATATAGTTCTCCCAGTCTTTCAAGACATTTTGCAAGGCCCACGCTATTCCCCTGCACCCGGAATAGTTCCAAGCTCTCCTGAAGATTGCGTAATGCGTCCACCCTCTTGTTGTCCATCAAAAGCGACTGCCCAATCCAAAACAGGGCATCGGCTACGCCGATATCGTCCTGCAGGGTCCTGCACTTCTCTAACGCGGCTGAAGCGGCGTTCGTGACTTGGACGGTTCTCGAATCACGATAGGCCACAGCAGCTTGTTTGCGGAGAGCACTTGCAACGCCCTTGTCATTTCCGTCTCTTTCATAGAGATGAAGAGCCTGCTCGAGGTAATCAAATGCTGCCTTGTGATTGCCCTTCCAGCTCTCGAGTTCTCCCAGGTTCTCCAGCAGAACGGCCGAACGGGTATGTAGATCCGTATTATCAGGAGTCGGAGGGCAGTGGGGCTACATGAGGAAAACTCAGACGAAATTTATATGAATACCACCAGGAAGGATAGACCTACAAGGGTTTCAAGAGTTGTTTTGCACATTGCGCTTGTCGGGCGTTGCAGGGGATCAAACGCCCAGCATCTCGTCAATAAGTCCCAAGCTTGGAGGCATTCGCTGAGACGAGATTCTCCGTCAACTTGGGGAAGGGGACTTGCGAAAATTTTCCGCATGATGACATAGTCGGCTGCAGCTTCCCCATAGGGAAGCTCGCCAGTCATTATCTACCAAACGAGGACCATAAGTCGGGTACCAAACGAGATAGGCACTTGACAGACCTCCCACACCAGCCATGCCCAAGCGTATATGTCACTACTCGCAGTCCTGGGCTGACCCTCCAGTAGTTCAGGACTGCACCATCGGATGGATCCTTTAAACCCCGCCGTGGTCTCCAGCCTGGCGAATCCACTATCTTCGTAGAGTCGCGCTAGCCCGAAGTCACAAAGAACGGCTCTGCATTCCAAGTTAACGAGAACGTTCGCCTTTCACCGCGAGCATATCAGATGAATATCGACTCCGGGCGGCCATCATGACTCACGGATTTAATGTCTCCATGACACACGGGTGGATTTAATTGGTGAAGGAACGACAATGCATCAATGGTATCGTATGCCTGGAGGCCATGAGCTGTGAGAATAGGGGCTTACACGGGTTCAACGGAGACTGACCAACGACAACTTTTCTGGTACTTCAAGCTCGCGCCCTTTGATGAATTCGCTCACGTTCCCGTATGGCTCCCATGGTGATATTAGCCAAGCCTCTTTGCGCGTGAAGTCAGCGCAGAAGCCCAGAAACTTGGCAATGCCAGCATGTCCTTTGAGCCGCGACCAAACCAAAACCTCCTTCGTAAATGCCTAGCATCCACGCTCGGTTTAATCCTGGAAGGCTTTACGAAGGATGACGAACTTACCTGTTTCAAGTTCGATGAATCATGCATCGTCGATAGCTTTATCTCTTTGACCGCTACGAGTTGAGGCTGGTCGTTGAGACTTGAGGTAAACCAGGTAGGAAGGTAGGGAGAGGTGTAGAGATGTGCTTGTCGTACGATACCGTAACCGCCTTGACGCTGTTTGTCGTTGGCAATAAAGACTACTCTCCGTCGATTTAGATGATATTCTTCAAGAGTCTTGTACGCCTCGTCCTAGGTTCTCGGTAATGTGAAGAATTGCGATCTGGACTGCCGTGAGACGTACCACCGCTAGTTCTCTGACAAATGCCCGCTCTACCGCTCCAGCGGTTGTCATCATGCGAAATCCGGGGTTATAGTAGCGGAGTAAGAAGGTAGGGAGAGTCGCTACGGTAGGCTGCCGATGGTGAAGGTTGTCGTGTAATGAGAGGGAAGCTTCCACGCTCCGCCGGGGGGTGGTGCTTGTGGCGTCGGTGTTCCCAGGTTGGCCCTACCCACACCTGCTCCACGCTCTGGAGATTCCCGTTGCATAGCAAGACGCATCTCGCTCTCTTCTCTTTAACCAACCCGATTCCCGCTGTTTGAATTGGACCCTTGTTCATCGATCGGCAGCTATCACAACACGAGAGGCCGCCGATCGCGAAAGTGAATGTAATATTGTAGACGCGGTGTGGAGTGGGGCACGTATTAGTTGGAACAAAGCGGGCTAGAGATGAACTCAGGTCATTCAACGTTGTGCCACGATCCAATTCCACCACGACCCATCGAGCAACACGCCTTGAAGAGTCCCAAATGTCGATGTTTTCATTGTATGAAACGTAGTCGATGGTGCTGGTGTCTTGGTGGCGCACGATGCAGGGTGGCGTAGCGGACCACTCGAGTTCCCCGCGTCAAGAAGCTCCCAGCGACGATGCCAATCGGCAGCGGACGGCTGGGCCACCCACTCTAGAACAAACCATAGCTTATGCCCATGAACGGTTGTGGCAAAGGTGGAGACCCCAGCCGCGTGGTCGTGGTGAAACGCGTGGGAGAACGGATGCCCACAGAGCATCCACTGCTTATATCGAAAAAGGTCAATAGACAGAAGTTGGGCGAATTACATCCACAGCACGATGGCCTGAGAGTCATCATAAGCTGCGCTAATGAGTAGGTTGGATGAGGCAAAGTATTCTGGTTCAAGAAGGAGACTCACCGGATCCAGTAGGGGTCGTTGCCTCGAAGAAAAGCATTCATATCCAAAAGGTTGAGCAGGCAGCCGGGCTCCAATCGGTGAGCCCAGAAATTGGCAAACGTAGTCTTGACTCTGTGGGGCCAATTGTAGAAGTCTAGGACACGGGGCGTAAGCAAGGTGTCAGGGAGGCGAGCGTTCGCCGCACTTTGGGCCTCGATCTCCCTGTCACTCTGGAAGGTATAGGCCGAAAGAGCGGATCGGAAGGGTCGAGCGTTACGTGGTCAGATGTTGTCGAGCAGCGGCTGACCACCACGCACTTGCCGCTGCCTAGGGTCTGGCGGTTGGATGTCAAGAGTTCGTCCGGGGCAAGGGCTGCGGTACTCGTTCAGAGAGGTGCTCGAGACTGGGGGCGTGCTGAAAACCGGCGGAAACACGAAAGAGGTATCCAAACTCGTTATAAAGCCTGTTTTGGGTCTATCAAAGACACCTTCGTAAGTGGGGAATGGAGTTGAAGGGACGGGAAGGGATGATGAACCCCTGGAGGTAAAAACGGGATAGCCATGTTAGGATAGAACACTCAGCGATGGGGCAATCGACTAATG
>WSUI01000748.1:0-17169 GCA_019633595.1 Tulasnella sp. UAMH 9824
CGAAATTTGAGCGCCGTGACATAACGTCGGGGACCTTGTTTTTGCTTTGTGGCGTTTCTCGAAAACAGACTTCCCACACACATCTCCACCACTCCTGACACTTGGCCCCTCCACCGTCCTCAATTCTCCTGGCACAGTATACCCCTAGACTTATACTCCGCATATCTATCTACTAGAACTTAATACCATCTCATCCCATAATCGCCCATCTTTTGTCAACTGTGTCCGGCCCTTGCGTGCCGAGCCACATCATCGCGGCACGCGGCACCTCCAACTAGACGCCCACATTGAACCCGCCGCACATCATCAAATACGAACATCGGCAAAGGTGTTGGGATCATCTCGCTCGAATGGAATGGCCACCATTCCCTCATCCCCAGCAATATCTTCTCTCTCGCCGGCCTATACTCCTGCTGACAGCGACATCAAGCCGCAGTCTTCGGATGTCTTCAGCTCAGTCTCTGGGGCCCTCGGTCGCTCTCTCACCAGAGCCCTAGCCCTATACTTCGCCCGTCCCGTTAGATTATTTCGGCCATCCAAAGGTATGTGGTAACAGTATTGGTTTCGGTATTGGGTTGCATTACCGGAACTTCGGCCCATTTTTCAGTGACAGGGTGGATGACACTTCAGAGTGTTGCAGCCAGAAACAACACTTCACTCTCCCCTCAGTATCTGACCCTTCTCATCAAGACTGAAGGTGTGCGTCTATTTGGCCAGAAGCTCGTTAGACCCGCGGGCTGATCCGTGTCGATTGATGTAGTGGAAGGTCATCCCACGTCACTTTCTTCCACCTCTCATCGTTAACAGCGCGCTGGGTGCTATTCTCTTCGAAACCTTTACGCTTTCTAACCGTCGACTGCACAAGTTCTATCCCGAAACTCCAACCGTGGTGCTTGCATCCACCTCTGGCGCAATCGCAGGAGCCTTGCACGCCTTTGCTGGGGCCCCGGCGGATAACGTTCGCTTGGTTTTGGAACGCGGCTTGAATGCAAGCCGAAATACTTCTACACAGGGCCATAGTGGATGTAAGACATTTCTACTTGGTCCAATTATGTTTTCTTACACCGTCTGGGTTTTTAGGGCGGCAAGCATGGATGGAGGTTTTTCGGCAAATTGACCACGTCGACAAGCCTCGACTTGAAGGCAAGCAAATCATAGCAGATGTGACGAGCGCAAAGAGTCGGCGAGAGGCACGGGAATTTAGAGCTTGGATCAAAGAGGTCAAGGGAATGGCAAGAGGGTGGGACGGTGTTTGGTGGGGTGTTGGAAAGGATGCTGTCGGTAAGTTCGTCAAGCAATCTTTGCAGAATGCGAATACTCAGTTCGCAATCAACAGGATTCGCCATCTTCTTTGCCATTTTCGACATCTCTCGCAACTTGGCAAATCGGACCGCAGCATATCTCGACCCGTCGATATGTCTCACTCCTGTTCCCAAACAAACAGTAACGGCTGTTCAAAGTTCAGAACCATCTCACTTGGTACCAGACGAGGATGACGAATACGAAGCCAGCAACGCTATGCTCCCTGCCTCAAAGGTGACGAAAGCTCGAGTAGGACATGGTGTCGTTCTGGTTGCTGGGGGAGTCGCCGCAGGTCTCAGCTACGAATTGGCCGCCCGTCCATTTGATAATGCTCGCAGAATTGTCCACGAACAGCGCCTTCATGCTGAAGCCAAAGCCTCTCGCCGCCCGTTACCCGTTACCGCTCCAGTGAAAGATCCGCGCTCCTTCTGGCCGATCATGCGTATCGTCGTCGCTCATATTAAAGAGCATGGGATAATGTCGCTCTTGCAAAATACAGCTGCTGGAGCTGCGGCGGCATCGAAGGATGCTGGGAGGAGCCCAGGTTATCGAAGGGCGGTGATAGCATTAAGAGCTCTTGGGAGGTTGGGTCCTTGGGGTGTTGGGTTCCTCATGTGGGAGGGGTTTGCTCCGCCGGACTGAATTAATGTGTTATGTTTTCATTTACTATAGATATCATAGTAATGCGAATTCATTTTACATATCTGTTTTGAAGATTCGACAGGCGTTTGGATAATGTTGACCCTCCATATTCACAGACCGATATCTCCTGTGCGCGCGTGGAAAGCCCCGAAATATCGGTAGATCTAAATGGTCTTCGACTCGTCCGCGTTTAAGATCAGTGTTGAGAAGAACTTGACCATGTCGACAAACCCGTCCAGCCGGATTGCTTGTTCAAACGGGAATGTTAACACGAAGCCCGCACATGGACAATATGTCCCGCTTACCTTCATTCACGGTATGCATGCCATTATAGAAGTGATATTCACCTACATGCGAGTACCGGAATATGTTGTCCGAGAGTCCCCAATACCAACGGGTATCTGCGAACGCAATGCAACTCGTTAGGGGGGAGTGGGTGGGATATTGTGTACGAACGGACCTGTATTGCCACCCATCATGCTTGGAGCTACAATAATGCTTTCCTCGGTAGGGTGGGCATCCTCCCAAGCGGCTCGAATGGTTCCGCTCAGTAATTTATATGCGGCAGAACTCGTTGAAGAGATAGGGGCTGGTTCTAGAGCATCTCCCCAGGCGTCGGAAAGTGTAACTTTGCCACGAAAAGACCCCGACGTCGAAGAGACCGAAGCGTTGTTGAATCCAACAAGCTCAAGGTTGTGCTTTGACGCGACCGGAGAAAGGAGGTTCACGATTGAGTCCTTGAGAGCTTCGAGGGAACTATCTATCGCTACGCGATGGTTGACGATAGCAAACACCTCTTCGGGAAGCGCATTGCTTTTGACGCCACCTTAAGAAAGGGGAAGTAAATTTCTATCGAATCATGGCTCTGTGATTGGCGAGACCCGTACCGTGAACCATATCTACCGCCTGCGTAGTACTTAAAATGGATCTTAACCAGGCGGCCTTTGGACCATCAGAGTTAATGATGTAGTGCTTAACTTTCTCCAGTGCAGCCTCGTCGCCTTGAGAAGCCCGGATGACCTGGCGCCTGAGCCGATCTGGGATGTCAGGAGAATGGATAGCGGAGCACTCAATGGATTTGAAGATAGGACTTTGCTGTGTGAGCTGTATCGAACGGGGGTTGGCTTCAAGCTGGGCCAATAGGAGAGCGAGGTAGCCGATGGATGTGTGGGTTGGTGGGATGCTAGAGTGGCCGCCAGGAGTGTTGACTTTGATGCGGACGTCCATATATCCTAAGAGAGAAGATTGCTCATGGTGAACACGATATAGACAGGAAACCATGCCTTCAAGTGCGAGCTCACCTTTTTCAGCTATCGCTGGTGCAGCTGTCATCCTGCCAAATGCCGTGTTGTACGCTCCTCCTTCATCCACGATCATAGCAAATTTCTTCTGCTTTTCTTGAAGGTATTTGGATAGGTAGGCCGCCCCCTGGATATACTTGTCGTTAATAAAGGAACGCAAGCCTTTCACTTAATGCCTTCACCTGAAGCCCGGAGGTCTCCTCGTCGAACCCAAATGAGAGAGTTATCGTCCTTTTCGGCGCCCAGCCTTCTTCGAGGAGGGCTTCCACAGCCAGCAGAATTCCAATCAAACCGGACTTGAAATCCACCGATCCACGACCCCAGACGTACCCGTCCACGAGTTTCCCGGAGTAAGGAGGTTCCTTCCAGAGCGAGTAGGCAGCCGGATCAACAGGAACCACGTCTGCAATGTCGGTTGGTAAGCCAAAAGAACACTCATGGCTTCTGGACTTCTCACCTTGATGTGCCATGAGGAGAATAGGGGCGAGAGAGTCATCGGAACCTTTCCACTCGTACAAAAGTCCGTAGGTATTGACCTTTGTCAAAGAAAGGGAGGTGTGGCTACCAATGGATTCAACCATCAAACTCAACGCCTCAGATGCATTAGAAGATTCGGCCTCACACTCTAGGGAATGTAGCTTCAAGGAACGTACGGAAAAGGGAGAAATTTCCCCATCGCGGATCACTGCCAACAAGGCCCCAACCATCGAATACTTCGGTCCTGGATATGGCGTGTCAGTGACCGGAAATGGTCAACTCAACACAGAAAGCCTCATTACTTACGATACCCTGACAGCACCTCCCAAAGCTTCCGCGGCTCGAACAGCAAAACCATCCGAATTCAAGGTATGAGTGATCTTCCCCGCTGCATTGCTTGACGGTCGGAGTGGCTGTTCCTGTTTGCAAATGTCCTCTGGACGGCGGGTAAGGAGATTGGACTGGAGCCGGGGATAGTGTTGTTGAAGACAAGAGATCAAAAGATATGCAACGAGCAAAGGAGCAATAAGCTTGGTGGAGGCTCCGAGCCGCTGCTTGATATGGGATCCATGGACGTTGTCTTGAACACGTGGGGTTGTAGGATAAACTTCTTTTGGCAACGTATTCAGAGGCAGGATGTGTCGTTGATTATTCTTCTGCCCCATCGTTCACTGTTAGTTTGAAGCGGTTGAACCGGTGGACGTCAAGATTGAGCGTGGTCGTACCGATTCAAGGGTGGGACGTGGATCCAAGCCGAGAAATTGCCATCGCACGCCACCGAGACATCAGCGACTCTGTGCCATGCACTATTTATATAGACATCCAGACCAACAGCCAAGGAAACGAGATAACGACCTGCAATATCATAGACCAGGAGAACGATTGTACGCAACAATGGAGCTAGGTATTCTACTTCGTATCATCAGGGAACAGCTCCTTTCGGATCTTCTCTTCTTCACTTTCGGCACCAGCGCTGGCTGCATCGGCTTTAGGCTTGGTATCAGGCTCAACCTTAGGCTGCTCTGGTGGCGGCACGACTTCTTCAGTCGATAGCTCCTTCGGCTCGTTTTTGGGTAGTGGCGGAGGGGGCTGAATAGCTTGGGCAGTCTGCTCATTAGGATCGGCCTGGCTGGAGATCTTCTCTTGGACTGGTCCTGCTGCGCCTTGCCCGCCAGCATCGGTCGAACTCTTGGCTTGTTGCTGCTTGTTTGCGTGCTCGGCGAAGATGTCACGACCAGGTTCGACTTGTTGGATTGCGGATTCAGTTTGCGAAGCATCTTGTGCCGATTCTCCGGCAATGTGTTCAATGTCTCCCTCCTCGTGAGGTGCGTGACCATCGGGATGTGGCACGGCACCGGTGGCTTGTACGACGGCCTGAGACATGGAGGGGAAGTTTGCGTACTCAGAATACTAGAATGGGTCGCGTTTAGTCTGATACCCCGTTTAAGTCCTCAAGATTCACTCACTGCAGCAGGATAAGAGTCGCTGCGAAATGAAGGAGTGGGATTAGGTACATATATTCAGGAAACCAAGCAATCTTGCCTTACCAACTGAAATCCCATGTCTTCCTCCATTTCGCAGCATCGCACTTCCCCCTTGTCCACTCACCGGCGTAGGTAAGTGGACTGAAGTGCCACCACGTCCAGACCGCTGCGACAATGAGCACTCCAGCGACTTGAAGTCGGATCTTGGGTTTTAGTGAAGAAGTCGCAAGGTCAAAGATGGAAGCCGTCAGAAGGATGGCGAAATAGAGAGCGGGGAAGTAGTGGTGCAGGAACAACTGGCGGGACATGATGAAGAATGGGAAGTAGTGGATGAACCAGCCAATTGTGAGGAAGCCGCAAATCTGGTCGTACTTCACAACGAATGCTAGGTTTACCCGAAAGGTTAGCCCTCATGCAACGCGAACCCGACCTGAAAGTTCTCACAGTTATTGAGATCCTTGTATTGACGTTTGGCACGCAGGACAAGGATGCCGCGAGCCACCAGGTACATCGCAACGGCAGCAGTACTCAACCACCAGATGACGGGGTTGCCGATGAGATATACGTGACGGTGGTCGCGAACCCAGAAGTTCTACCAAAGAGAGCGTGGTTAGGCAAATCTTGCGAAAGTGGACCATTTCCATCCACTCACAATACCACGTTTGAGGCTCAGCCATGATTCTGGGCGCGAGTCGAAAGCGTGACGATCGGTCAACCCGGCGTTGGTTGTCCACATAACGTGGTTCAATTCCAAGAATCGGGTGAGGAAGGATGGACGGCGATAGTTGACCTTTTCATCGTTTTCACCGACTGCATGAAATAAACCAACGACACGTTAGTTAACATCACCAATGGTTGGGAATTTGGACGCACGTCGGGGGTGCTCGTTGGTCTCGATGTACCATAACGAGTTTGCCTTCACGGCGTTCTTGTTGCACGTAACTTCTTGCTGTTCGAAGCCCCATTCTGGAAGTTTGACCTTGTGCGAGAAGAGATAGCAGCCTTGTAAAGCATGACGAAGTCGGAACACTGTGCCAAGGGTGCGAAGTCGACCGGAGCTGTGCCGGTCGTGGCTGTCGCCATATTCAATTTCAACGATCCAGTTGTCGTTCGCATCACCAACAAAGCCAGGGAATCCGTATGCCGAAACCTCGTTCTGGAAGTCGACGTCAGAAACTGGGGGACGAACGTCGTGAGAGTGGAGGCGTCGTTGGGTAGGGATGTGCTCAAAGCGGATGGACATGTGATTGTGAATATGCTTTATTGGCTCGGTTGCGTAGTCGTAATCGCGTTGACCCTCGGAATGTCCTTCGAGAATTCGCCAATTGTTGTTGCCGTCTTTGTGAGGGTAGAGAGTGATTTGCTGCTGATTGCTGCCCGTGGGGTAATTATGCTCATGCGAGTGGAGGTAGCCACCTTGAGTGTTGACATGGCGAAGGGTAATCTCAGAGCCAAGAGCAATATCTAGCGATGGAGAGGATCAGTACATGGAGAATAGGACATAGGATAGTATCCGCACCTGCCCAAGTATCGCGCATTCCTTTTCCTTTCAAAGATTGCTGGAACTGGGCGCTCATGAACCCATCGCCGTCTCCCGAGTTTTGGAGAACCATGAAGTGGATTTCGAAGACGGCCATGTACACAGTGATGGGAAGGACGATGAGGCATAGAGCTCTGGCAAGGAAGTGCCTCATCCACACTCTTGGTGGGACTTTGAGGTCGCCGAGCAGGTCCCAGAGCTGCTTCATCGTCGCGAGGCCAATTGTGGCGATAGTGAAAAGACCAACCCACTTGCAGCTGGCTACGGCACCAAGTGACAAGCCGGTCAAAGCTAACCAGAGCCACCAATCTTCGGTGAAAGGCTCCTGGTGGTTCTCGTTTGAGAAGCCAACCCAGCAAAATACTGTGAGCGCGGTGAAGAAGATTAGAGGCGAATCGAGGAGGATAAGTCGGGATTGGGTGATGAGGCCGTTTTCGAAAGTGATGAAGAGGGATCCGAGGAGGGCGGTTGCAGGGCGGCAATCGAGGCCGCGAAGGGTGAGATAGGCTAAAGGAACGACACCGACTCCCATGAGGGCAGGTAGGGAGCGCATAAGAACGTATGGTACATCAGAAGGGTAAGGTCTATGGAGAGGAATTCATCAAGATTGTGACGCGTCGCAAGGCTTCAGTTTGCTTACAGGCCAATTTCCTTGAATTCAAAGTTGCCGTTGAATCCGCCGAGGACAGCCATGAAGGTTATGAGGAGTTTGGCAAGCGGAGGGTGTACATCGACGTAATAGCGCCCGTGGATGTACTTGCCGGCAAACTTTCCGAAGTGGACTTCATCGAAACTGATGGCCAGGAGTTAGATTCTGTATCGATTTCACAACTCGCATATTGCCACTCACACAACGCTTGCCGGCCATGACAAGTGATAGAACCGGACGCATATCGCGAGGACCACGATGCCCGCAAGCAACTTCCATTCCGAGCTGGCGAGCCTCAGGCCACCAAATGCGTGTTGTGATTGCTTCAGTGATCCCGGCTGCGCGAGTGCCTTTCGCTCATCCGCGCCCAAATGGTGGTCTCTTGGAGGGTACCGTGGCTGGTACTGCGGAGGCGGTAGCGTTGCGGGTGGAGATGCCTGTTTAGCTCCTCTTGCTCTGAATTCGCTGGCCATCGTCACTGACGACTTGAAGGGCGAGTTGGGGAGCAAAGATTGAGAGCTGTGAAATAATAATAAGAAACGTCGACGTGGAGATGATGATGCTGTTGTACTTTTGACCGATGATAGACCATTTTTCGCACGATCCCTCGACATGTTAGATTCGATCCCGGCTCCCAGTCCCTCGAATCCGGACGCTGCGGACACGAACCAGGCACAGAACGTGTCAGAATCTCGGAAGAGAAATTAGGTTGGAAAACTCTATGCAAAGGACTCCGCGGCCGGACTTTACATCCGCACCCATACCAAACTGCTTCACTCTCGCCTTACCCCGACACTTACAGCTCATATCAGGAGCCTTATCGGTGGCGTTTACCATGTATAAACGCACAAAATGAACCACGTCAGGAGCTGGGACTCCAAAGTCGACACGAAGCAACACACGGAGATTTGTTCGACCCGGTCTTACTTCGGCGACGTGTACGGTCCGCTGCACTAGCGGAAGGGGACCGATATCCCAACGCCAAGCAAACGGATCATTGGAATATTGTAGATCTCAAGGCCCATTCGTGGTAGCAGTACTCCGAGGAACGGTATCGCGTCAACGCCGAAAGGACACCGGCACTCTAGGATTACGAAGTTGGATCAAACAGACCAAAGAATACCCAGTGACAAATGTAGCGAGCCTCTTTGATTCACGCAGGGACTACGCAAGCCTAAGAAGATTTGATGATTCCTTTAGACTTTAAGTATTCCGTATGTTCTGGCGCATGCGCTCTAACTTGTCGGTCAACAAACCATCTCCATACAGGAATTCCGAACTGAGGGATGCATAGTCAGACGAAGGAGAGATAAGACACAGAAGGGACGGCTCACCAATCCGATTAGAGTCAAAACAATTTCTATCAGAAGATTGTTATGGCTTGGAGCAGAACCTCGCGTTGTAACCCGGAAGAGATGGGTGTTTAGATCATAAGCAATGTGAGCTTGCCCAGCCGATACACCTGAAAATGTGTTCAAAGCAGCATTAAGAATAGTACAAACCTGAGGGGTTTCACTCTTACCGGACAGCATTTTCTTGGCGGAGCCTTCCACCGAGTATCCCTCTTCGCCCTCGATGTCCACAGAAATCTTTGGCTTGGCTTTCATCTCTTCAGAGTTCAAAACATCGTTTCTTTAAGTTTCATGATCGTTTTGCGTCCTAAAATTACTTACCTGCTTCGTATCCTGGGGTTTTCATTGTGCCCGCGAAGAATATATGAACGTCTGTACCATACAATAGACATTCGTTTCGGAGGGTATCAGCTAATCCTGGAAGTCAAACTCTTCGTGAGTTATAATCATCAACAAATAAGCTCTATACAGCTACGAACCGCGTAGAGCGTGTTTAGCAGGTGCGTAGGAACCGAAGCCCACGGCACTCATCAGTGAGAGCGTAGAACCGACAAAGACGATCTTTCCGCCTCTGAATTGCTGTCTTGCCGTCCTTTTCACCACTTCCTAATCGTCCAGCAAATAGGTCAGCGCCTGGTCCACGCCCAGAATTTGAAACTTTACCGAGGCGGAGAACGCTTGTACCCCTGAGAGAGAGCCTAGTCAACGAGGGGCCAAATATCTAATGAGCTTAACTCACAATACCCATCATCCATTCCTTTCCGCAGGTCGGCTTCGTCCATTTCGACGAAAAACTTCGGAGTTGAAGCCCCAGCCACAAGGAAGGCAGCATCAGGAACCTGACCGTTGAATGGCGCACACGCAGCGTCCAGTGCCTCTTTAGCCCCAGTGGCTGTATCCAGACAGTAAGAGTAATATGCGAGCTTTTGTCTAGGAGAGACGCGATGGGTTTCGAGGGCTCTTAACGCGTCTTTGAGAGTTTGCTCTGTTCGAGCTACAATAGAGACATTGGCACCCCTCTTGACGAGCTCGATAGCAACTGCTAGCCCAAGTCCAGAGCTTCCTCCCGTTACATAGCAGTGCTAACCCGACCGAAGACCAAAGGTTGACTTAGCCTGCCAAGTTTGCGCTTGTTCTGCCACGAACCTTCCCGTTGGGATTCCAATCTGGGGAGAACCAACCCATTTTTATCAAGGTAATTTTTATGGGAAAGAGAACGTCTAGGAATGAAACATGGGCCGGCGTTGCAAGCTCCGCGAAGTCGAAGCTCGTCTATTTTGCTGGCAGTTCAGGATCCTTGGGGCTTTGGCGACGTCGGCTCCGAAGAGGAACGCCGTACGCGTAAATCCGCCACCATTACACTACGTAATCATCTATATTTATCCCATCGCCGAGCAAGTGGATTTTTTCGGAGCCCGTGGGTCTCAAGATGCCTCCGTGACGGCGCTACTCTGCGAAACGTGACCCCAAACCGAAGGAACACCGTAAACGTGTGCCGGGTCAAGCAGGCTAGATACTACCGAGAATACGAAATGACAAACAAAGAGAGCTTCTCTGGTACACGATAGGAGCTACGAAAGCCTAAGAAGGCTTGATGATTCCTTTAGACTTCAGGTATTCCGTATGTTCCGCCGCATGCCCTCGGACTTGTCGGTCAGCAAAGAACCTGAACACGGGAATTCCGCACTAAAGTATCCATGGTCAAACCACAGAAGTGATTACGTGAGTTCCATAGATAACTCACCAGTCCGATCAATGTCAATCCAATTTCGGTTAGGAAATTGTTATGGCTCGGAGTAGCACCTCGGGTCGTGTTGCGGAAGAGATTGGTGATTAGATCATAAGCCATGTGAGTCTGGCCTGCCGATACACCTGCAAAAGATTTTAAGAGTGTGCTAGAGGACGTGCAAGCCCTGATGGGCTTCACCCTTACCAGAAAGCATTTTCTTGGCGGAACCTTCCACTGAGTATCCGTCATCGCCCTCGATGTCCACGGTAATCTTAGGCTTAGTTTTCATCTCTAGAGTCAAAGAAATCGGTTCGTTAACGGCCGAAATTGGTTTCCGCACGGAAAATATTCACCGGTTTCATATCCTGGCGTTTTCATAGTGGCCGCGAAGAACATGTGAACGTCTGTTCCATACAGTAGACATTCGTTTCTGAGGGTATCTGCCAGTCCTAGATATTAAAACGTATCGTGAGCCACGCTTTCCAACAACAAAGCGGCTCTATGACGCTACCAACCTCGTAGAGCGTGTTTAGGAGGGGAATAGGAAGCCCAGCCGACGAAGCTCATCAGTGAGAGGGTAGAACCCACAAAGACGATCTTTCCGCCTCTAAATTGTTGGCTTGCGGTCATTTTCACCAGTTCCTACTCGGTAAAAAAAATCGTCAACAACTGCTCCATATCCAGGATTACAGCGCTTACGAAAGCAGTCCATGCTTGGATCCCTGAAAGGCGCTTAGGTCAAAGGTTGGCTAAAATACCTTAGGAGCTCGACTCACAATATCCATCATCCATTCCTTTCCTCAAGTCGGCTTCGTCCATCTCGACGAAAAACTTGGGCGCTGACGCGCCAGCCACCAAGAAGGCAGCATCGGGGACCCGGCCATCAAAGGGCGCGCACGCAGCCTCGAGTGCCTCTTTAGACCCCGCAGCGGTGGTCAGGGAGTAAGAGTAGTACGCGAGCTTTTGCTCGGAGGATACACGATGGGTCTCAAGGGTTTTGAGCGCGTCTTGGAGAGTTTTTTCTGTTCGAGCTACGATGGAGACGTTGGCACCCTTCTTGACGAGCTCGATAGCAACCGCTAGCCCAAGTCCAGAGCTTCCTCCCGTTACATAGCAGTGCTACACCATCCAAAAAAAACCAAAGGTCAGCTTAGCCGCCCAGCTTTGGCGTTGTCTGTTACGTACCTTTCCTTTTGGATCCCAGTTTTTGGAGAACCAACCCATTTTTATCAAGGCGAATGTGAGAGACAGTAAAACGGTCAAGAGTGAAACTTGGACTGGCGTTGAGAGCTCCGCGAAGTTGAGGTCCATGCAACTTTGCTGGCGGTTCAGGAACTGTTTGGGAATGGCGGCCTCGCGATACCGTAACTGAGAAACGCCGTGCGCGTAAAACGAGAACGCCGCGCGCAAATCCGTCCAAACTGAGCCACCACAAAGCCGAGACACCGTCCCATGGAGTTCAAACCACGCCACCCGCAGCCGTTTACTCTCGAGGTCGCTGCTCAACTGAGTGTGCCAGAAATTACAGGAGGTATATTTGCCTAGCGCGATCCTACAATCCAAGTCGCTGACGGAGCCTTGCGTCAGAAATTGCCAGACTTCAGAACTCTCTGAAGCACCTTTACTCCACCCAAACCGAGCTTGAACCCTTCACATCCGGACCCGAAAAGGACCCGGATTTCACTGCGGCTTATGAAGAAAACAAAGGCACGATGTGAGTGTGATTCTTCTATTCAAAACACCTTGTCTTCGACCACTTTACATGAACCCGCGCCATTCTTCATTCCTGTAGAGCATCTCAGGAGGAAAGGATTACGATGTTACGCTTTGCTCTGGAACGAAAGGGAGCCTCGGCTGTCTCAAACCCCCATTACACCCTACCGGATTCAGCCACCCCGCCAGCGTCGTCAGCCCCAGCCAGTCGCCCCGCTGCAGCTAACGCCTCTCTTCCTCCCGATGATAATCCAGATTTAGATGAATCAAATGGTCTGTATTTGTAATGAATGGATATTTTGATTCCATTCGCGCCAATTTCGTCGGTGCGCGGCATTCACTTCGATGGCGCCATAACTCCATCCTCAATGTTCCAATCATCATGCCGAAGTCTGCTCCCTTGCTTGCGAATTCCCAAGAAGCATCGCGTTGTATTGTAAGAAGGGATAATACAGCGAAGGTAGTCACAAACACAACAACAGAAAAAGATAACCCGGCTAAAGAAATGCAAGATGCTTGAGTTGGGATGGGCATCAAGAGAAGTACATGCGGCGGCGAGTGGTGGGATGGACGTTCTTGAAATAATGTTTAGCATCTTCTAGTCGTTTGGTACCAGAGCTATTCGCTTCATACGAGTCCGGGTGGAATGGGCCCTTTGGGTCATAGTGATTGGCGGATCTCGAACAAACAATGTCAGCGTCTGGGAACCAAAAGAGTTCAGTCAGTGGATAGTCGTCGACTTGAAGAGAGAGACTTACAGTATGTCGGGGCTGTAATCAAATGGTGGATGGGATGTTAGGCAACTCTCTAACAATACGAACAGGGAACGTACCGGGGATTGACACAGAGCGGGTGCTACGAGCATAGATATGGCAAAGTGTGTAGGTCAGTTGTTGGAGGCTGTAGAGATAAATTGAAAGCATGCTGAGCGGCGATATACCAAGTCTATCAGGTAGACATTGCTTACACGTCGGGTTGCAAGTTATTCTCGTCGACCAGAACGTTGTAGTGAGCGGGCCGAGAGGTACCCAGAAGACCAGCATGACTTTGGAGGTAGTAGTCAAACTCGACTATGACGGTACAATTGCGATGAGCCAAAAGAAATATACGGGCGTCAGTCAAACCACATACCAGGATGAGATACGCCCTGCTCGACGACAGTACCGGCCAAGCAGTTACCAGTTCTATCACCCGCTGATTGTGTTTCAGGGAAGAACCGAACGTGGTGGCGCTAAGAAACAGCAAGTCAGCGATAACGCCTTTAGCTAGATCTCGACGCCATACCTTTCCAACAACCACAAATGTTATCTTGGCATCAATCTTCAGAACCCTGCAAGCCTCTGCAGACACCGCAGCGCCAACTCGTCAGGAATGAACGCTCCCACTTGCCCGACAAGACCAAGAACTCGCCTCGAATCTTCGGGATTTCGTGATCGATGACTTGCTGGAACTGTCCCTCAGAAACACCGTCGCGGAACCAAATCATTTTCTTGCGTCCATGGACGTCAGCATCCGACCACCAGAAAGCAATACCGATGGTCGCACCTTGGGACCGCCCTCTCTCCCTTCAGCCTGCTTTCGGTAGCCCAAGTAATCCAGGAGGACTTCCTAGATGGTCCGCCACACGCAGGTCAGACCGGAATTTTCAATGACAGGTACGGCTGTCTTACCTTGGTCATTTCCTCCATGTCATCAATGATCTCCTGCTTCGACGTCTGCGGCCTACAGCTCGCGACGTACTTGGATGCGTGCATGTCGAGGCTGCCAACGACGGCCGTGAACGAAGGACGACCTTGAGATTCCGGAGGGGGGTGGATAGCATCGGCTCCAAGGATCATCACGGGGTTGTTGGGATCGCCTAAGAGGTTGCCAGTGTCCTTGGGTGAGGCGACGACGTTGACCCCGCCGAGCTTGGCGTTGACTTTGAGGGCGATGTTGGCAAAGTACGATGGTCTAGCGGGTCCATCGGTTTTCCTGTCCCAGCACTTGTTTTCCTGTATTATAAGCCAAGTGTTAACGCGCCATGTGGAGCTAGCCTTCGTCGACCACGGCGGCCAAGCTTACCAGCATGCATTGAGTCGCCACCCCGTGTTGGACGTCGCCGAAGCTACAAATTTTTGTTAGCGTTAGTCTCAAACCTTCGACACTAAGCCCAAGAAACGTACTGTTTAATCCCGCGATAGATCGTTGCGGCTCCGTTCATTGGCAAGATGCAGACCAACAGGGAAGGGACCTTTTGGAACTTTCTAGAATGTGCCGCACCCAATCTCTCAAGAGCCTGAAATGAAATCCATCCGAGGTAAACTGCTCAGCGGTGATCGTGTTTGACCGACTCGATGCTCGCACCCCTTTTATGTCCGAATTCGGATCGGTCCACTCGATGGTCGGTGGAGCGTTCGCGTTCATGCCATTGATTCCTGAAGAGGTCGAGCGGTGAACACAAACTATCTTTAGCACGTCGAGGAAAGAATAAGACGCACCGCAATCCGTACACCCTTTCGCAAAAGCCTGGGCAACGGCATTAACCTTTCCAGGGCCCCAAAACTGCTGCCGCGCGCAGACCAAGACTGCCCAACCACTGGCGACGTTGGCGTTGGTGTAGAACTTGTTGGGCGCCATGTCCCACTGGCCAGCGCCGACGATGAGGGGCTGTGTCGATAGAAGGAAACAAAGGGGTCAACGCGTTGGGCGGTCGACGAAAAGGACAGCCGGAAGGATAACGACGACGCACAAGCTGCTTCTTTCCACCGTAGATCAAAGTTGGAGGAGGGAGGACTCGAGCTTCTACTCTCGATGGCTAGATAAGAAGTAAGGTTCGGTCATTGTCAGCGTCGACGTGAACGAGCGATCATGCTCGAATTAACAACCCTACCTCATTCCTAACTTGAAGCTGGAACGCACGCAAGTATGGACTTTGGCCATAACCAAGCGCCTATGGAGTTGTAGATAAGTCAATTCACAGAGACCCCCTTCGTCAACGAAACACGCGGAGACGGCGAAAGGCTCGTGGATCAACTCACATCGAGGGACTTCTTGATCGCAGCCAACCGATCTCCAGGTTTCTTCGTCGCAAACTCGACCACGTCCTTTGTCAACTCTGGTGGAGGTTGAGACCTCGCGCGAAGCTGACCTTCAAAGATGTTGCAAATCTCCATGGGGAGGGAAGCGCCAGAGGTGAGCTGAAATGGGTCGTAACGGACGCTCGCAGGTTAGTCTTCCCGAGGACGCTACGGTGATTGCCCGACTCACTTGAACACAAGGAACCCTTGGGAAATTCAAGCTCTTCTTATACGTCGCCTCGTAGTACTGCTGAACCGTCTGCGTCTTCCCTTCGATCGTAAACTTGGTTTCGATAGAGTTGGTCGGGAGCACGACCTTCAACGTCCTCGGCTTGTGGTTCATCTCGGGGTTGTGAGTGGTGTGGATCTTCAAGCGGTTGAGGTACTTGGAAAGAGTCTTTCGATCGTTTTCGGGCAGTCGTTCCAAAGTATGGTAAGCCTTCGGAGGTCTCTTGAGGACTTCCAAGCAAATGTCGATCAAGGGACCAGGGGAGTACATCATCCCGGTGCTGACGTCGATGTTGACCACCATTCTGCCGGCGGTGGGACGGACGGATCTGTGGGGCGAAGGTCGAGTGGCTGAGCGACGAGAAGACGCAAAGGCGAAGAACGAAACAAGGCCATCGACGTACTGGAAGTAACCATTCCACAAGGTAACACCAAGGCCTAGCGCCCTTTTACCATCTGGAACAAAGAAGGAGCGGGCGTTGCTAGCGTAGCGAGGATTCCTGCGCGAACGGATCCCGTGGTTAGCGGTTGTGCCCGCAGAGCCCGAGGTAGGACGTACTCGCTAGGGAACATGGAGAGAACGACATTGAGAGAATTGATGGCGACGGTAACGTCGTTGTCGTGACTAGCCTGGCCGTTCACGAAGCGGTTAAGGACTCTGGTGGCGAGCGACAAGAGGCGTCAGGGACGACGGAAATACAGCAAGTGAGACGAACTGCGTCCCGGCAAGAAGGGCGCCGAGGCCAAGAAGTCCAACAGACGGGGACGGCGGCGAGCTGATGAAAGACAGCAAGCGAGGACTCACTCTGGTATGATCTCCTGATGAGTCTTCTGGAACCTGACACGATAGACCTTGGGAGGCTTTCCGCTGGCGCTGTTGCCTTCCTGCAGTTGAACTTGATATTCGGCCCTGTCGTTCGAGAAGGGGAGGTGGGTGGAGCTGTAGAGGTTCTTGCGACCGTCGAAGGCGAGGCTGCCGAAGATCTCTGGGTGCATTTGTTTGAGCTTTTGATAGAGCTCGTGCATGAGGGGCTCTATGGGAGGAGGGTGTAGTTGAGCATGAGAGTTGAGTTGGGCGAGAGCGGGGATGACGTACTCGGAGTAGCTTTCTCCTCATTCCCAACGGCTACAGAGGACGACGGCGGGTCAATGAAAGAGGCGCAGAAGGCGACTCGGAGAGGCTCGGAGACTGACCAACTGCATGAAGAAAGGAAAGCCAAGGCCGAAATTCGAAATTAGCAGACGGGCGAAATGACATTGAGCGGGCGTGTGAGGAAGTGACTGACCATCGTAGTGATAAATCTTTGGACACTCTGAAGTCAACTCGAACTGATTGGTGATGACGGTTGTTATTCTTCCTAATGTGCCGTAGCTGGGACGCTTGACGCCGATGCTGACGATGTGCTTTCCGGGTACGACGCGGGGTGCAGAGGGCGTACCAGGGACGGAAGGTGATGCGGACGATGCACTAGTACTTGCTCGCCCGGCACCACCACCGGGGAATGTTCCTCTGCCACCTCTTGCTGGTGGACCGCCGCCTCTAGGAGCGCCGCGTTGAGGACCCATCGAGCCGCGTTTCGGAGGCATGTTGAGCTAGACTGACAGAGAGTGGACGAGGGGGAGAGAGAGAAGGATGGAGTGGTTGGGGGGGGGGGAGAGAACAAACAACGGCCGAGGGGGGGGGAGGGGGGTG
>WSUI01000749.1:0-17166 GCA_019633595.1 Tulasnella sp. UAMH 9824
AACGGGCAAAATAGTGATGGGAGGGGCCAAACCAGGATCCGCATGACACTCATTTAGCCATTGTGCGCCGATGTCAGTTCCAAAATACCCGAAAGTTTGCATAATACCTGGAAAATGGCTACAGAATATGATAGAGTAGGAGAGTAGCTGTGGGATTCTGAATTAATGAAGGGATGGAGCCTTTTCCGTTTGAGGTCCAAAATTTGTTCACACCCCTCCGCAACCCAAGCGCCTAGCCCTTAAAAATCACATCAGGTTAGCAGTTTTTTCCTGTGAGATTCGTAGGGAAGACATATACACGAGCGTTTAGGAGCCTAAAACTTTATGTGATGGCATTAGGGGCGTTGAGGACGGAGGGGGTCCAGCAGAGGCGACGAGACCGCAAATTTGAGAAATTCGAAAGACTCCATCCCTTTTCTCATGTCGCGAGTGGCTCAATAAGCATTTATTTAATATATTTTATTTACTAGATGGCTATTGTGCCCCAAATCGAGTGGATAAAGTCGAAATACCGCCAATTTTCGACTGGTTCAAGGAGTGATCCGTGCGGAAAAATCGACCCCCCACAGTTGCACCCATTACTCGTTCAGTTTTCATCCAACGCACGAGTAAAATTACAGAAATGCCGGAATACTATATATGATGCAACGGTTCAAATTGTAGCTTCCCAGCGTCAGGACTGAGAAAGAAATGAACAGAATACTGTTAGCTGGTGCAAGGAACGGTCCATGACTGTAGTTCTGTCAACGCGAACGTTCTGTGGTGTGTAGGCTTTAGTATTACTTGCTGACCCTGGCACGAAACGACTGGGTCCAAGGAAGATGAGAGATCCGGCCTGTGCAGATCGAGCGTGGTGTCGTCGCAGAAGCCTACACTTCACCCGGTCAGTCAGCCTCGACAACAATTTATTCATCTGCCCTCAGCGTCCCAACTACCTCACCATGGAGCAACAGTCAAGATTATTCACCATTGTGCAATTCAAGGCATCTGGAAATTATTCCTGTCGTCGAGGTCGAAGTTGATCTGATCATGAGCCAAAATCACGGTGAAGGCTGGCTATATACATAACCGCAGCAACAGACCCAGAGAAAGAAGAGGAAATGGTATACACGAGATAGGAAGGCACGACAAAGTCGGGACGTCAAGCCAAGGGATCCGAAACGGGCAATAGTAGCGCACAGCGTCAAAAAAAACATAGAGTAAAGTACGGCACAACAGAAAGTGGCAGCCAAGGTGTCATATCGTTCGTCAAGGGACCAACGTGGGCAGGAGTGGTTAAGAAAAATGCCCCGTTATCATCAAAACGTGACGGCAAGAGGAATAGCGTTGGGTTGATATTGAAAAAAAATGAGACGTGAAAGAAATGCAGAGATGTTTTGGATGGAGTAGAATAATGGCCGCGAGCCCCTCGAGACCTCGGAAATGATCAAAGGCGTGTTGGAACCATACATTAACAAGAAAAGAGTCCCAAAATATTGTCACTTGGGCGCCAGCGCGGTGAATACACCGATAATTGCTAGAAGAGCGTCAGATAAGCAGGATTGATCATGACAGTCTTTGCGACAGACCCACCACCACTAGCGGAAGCCTCCTTCAGTCCCGGCCGGAAAACCTGGTTCCAAGGGCGAGCCGTTGAGGGGAGAAGGGGTATGGAACCTTTTTTCTGCACCGTACACGTCGGGGGTCTGAGGTGCGCCGTTATTGTCGTTTGATAGTCCATAAGAAGACTGACTGCCTTCCTGAGAGCCATAGCTGACGTTCCTTGAGTGCACGAACGATGGTGATGGAGGTACGTCAGCTGGAGATAGGAGCCCATCTTGAATACTTAACCCAGCAGCCATAGCAGAGAAGCTGGAGAACGTCACACTTCTGCGGGCGGCAGCAGCGCGTAGGGAAGGAGATGTGGCAGCATTCTGAATGTCCTGCAACGTGACCGTCGATCCAATGTAGCTGCTATGGCGATTTTGGCTGCGAGGACTCTGAGCCCTTGGAATAGGCCTTGAGGTCGACTCTTCTGAGCCCACTTCAATTGCCAGCGGCGAGGAAGTATACGACGCTGACATGGATCGTCGATGGCCATGCCCCGGCCCATGTCCATGGAAGTGAGATGGAAGCGGCGGTGGTGATACCTGCGTCGGAGAGTACTGTGCGACCGACGGGCTAGCCGATGGCAGGTATTGGCTCCCGTGCAGGAGGGGGCTATTGGCACTGACTGGGGATGCAGCGGAGCCAACCGACGAATTCGAGGTCGACCGGGAAGCAACTGAAGTGGATCTAGGGATGCTCAGAAGATGGGAATTTGGGTGAAGGAACGCTTGCATCGCGTATCGAGGCGAGATCGAACCTCCGCGAGGATAACTGTCCCCTGGTCTAAAGCTCCCACTAGCCTGGGATTGCGAGTCGCTGTACACCGAGCCATTGTCACTTCCAGGCCCCTGAGACGGTAGAGGCATGGCTTGGCCATCTAATGAATGACTTTCGGGAGCTATGGCCGAATAACCGATTGTCATGTTGTTGGTTGGACCAAGGACGCCTTCATCCATTGCGTTGGACCTTACAAAAATGGGAAAAAAGGGGAGGCGCAGGAAATGGAACCGACGATGAGCAAAACAACTCTGAATTCGCAAGATGCAAGAACAAAAGGACGGGAATGATGAACGGGGGTGGGTATACACATGTGGGAAAGCGTGGTGCGATTAGGGGAGGTTTGAAGAGCATACAGCGAACATGTGGAACATAATGTAGAAGGGCATGTGAAGAGGAGTAGGGAAGAAAGGGAAAGAGGAAGAGGGAGAAGGAGAATGCGGCAAGACTCACACCTCCGAACCTACAGCATTTGCGCTGTGGACGTAACCATCAGAACCAACAGAATATGCAACCCCATAACCACCATCGACGCCTCCAGTGTGTTCGTCAGACATTGGAACAGGTGCACCCAATTGGCCGTTGGCTTCAGCAGCCGTGCTTCCTGGAACGCCATACTTGGCAGCGCTGTTTGCCCAAACGGCAGCATTGCTTGCCCGGTCCCACGATCCGCCCTTTCGGAGGTCATGACGATGCTTGAAGTTTTCTACCCATCCAGAGGAAGCTTTGAACTTGTCCTGTGAGGTGCGAAAATGTAAGGGATCTGCTTGGAACAAAGGCAAATGCGGTTCAGTGTACCTTGCCGATTCCCCTCTCTTGTGCAAGTTCCAATGCCATTTTTTTGATAAAGGAATCGTTGACAGGTTCCCTGGCTGCTTGACGCATCCGGATGTGGGTAATAAGGGTTGCTTCCAACTCCGGGAACTTCGACGGACTGCACGGAGACGGTCAGTAACTACCAGGGACTCAAGGTGGGCGCCAGACGCGAGGTGGGACCACTAACCGATGCTTCACCACTCTGGCTTCGCTGGAGAAGAAGTCGACCTTCATCCATTTTTCTTTGCATTTGAGGATTTTGCTGACAGTGCTCCGCTCCACGGCAAACTTGGTTGCGATGTCTTCCTGACGGGCCTTTGGATGATTTTGGGCGAAGACGCAAATGAACTTGCGGTCCATGTCGGTAAGCTTCGTTTTCGTCTTTTGACCTTGCCTGCCGCCGCGGACTGGACCGCCATTGGTGGTCGAGACGGCAGAGGGAAGGGTATCTCCTTCGGGCGAGGCGGAGAAGGCGGATGACGGAAGCGATGGTTGTGGTTCGGCAGGACCGTGCAGATAGCCGCTCGTTACGGATGTAAATGTGGAAGGGAGAGGCTGAGGTGCGAACGTGGAGGATAGGGGCGAAATTGGACCGCTTGGGGGATATTCGTAGTTGTCCAGGCTGCGAGGGTTTGACGAGCTGCGAGCTGATGCATCGAGGCCGGGCGGGTAATCGTCTGGACCAGGAGAGCCCATAGGTTCGAGCTCTCCGGAAGCGATTGACGGAGAAGCCGAGGGGACGCGCATGATCTCGGTGCCCATGCTTATGCTAGACGCGCCGCCGTAAACGGTTGGGGCGTTGATATCCTCGAGTGGGTAGCCGTCGATATGGCCGGGAACGATGAGATGAGGAGGATAGGCACCAGTCATGTACATGCCGGATACTGGCATGGATGGGTGGCTGATTTGATGGGGTGGTTGATTTGCAGAAGCGGCGGGGGCGGCGTTTGGTGAGGTGGTTCCTCCGGAAGATGGCGAGGTAGGGTCATTGGTGGTTTGGAAGCTGTGTGGCGGGTATTGATAAGCAGATTGGTGGAGAGAGTTTGAGTAGCCGCGAGCATTGTCTGGGACTTGATCGTCGGTGAGGTAAGGGTAATGATGCACGGGAGACGGATAAGACTGCTAGAAAGGGGTGGAAGATGGGAGTCAGACAAAAAAGGACAGCAACGGCGAGGACGGCAGCGACGAGGAGGGCGGGACAGAGGGAGGGAAGGCTGGATGACGGGGGGAAATATTGCGGAATGGGAAAAGAGGCCGGGAGAGACGGCGAGGGGAGGAAATGGCGCAGGACGTGTTGTTGCGTTGAAGAGGGAAATTGATTGCAATATGGACTGCTGATACTCACCGCCGGCAAATGATCTCCCTCCGACGACGACAGCTGCTGGTTTGATCCTTTTGCGAGGGCTGCTGCTCTGGTCCTCGTCATGCGACCGGATGCTGCGGGAGAGGAAGGCTTGCCGTTATTCTGCTTGTTCGCAGATTTGGGTGAGACCGAAGAGGGTTCGGGGACGTGAGATGCTGAGTGATCCGCAACCGACGCGTGATAAGGCGGTTGAGAGGGCGTTGACCAGGAGTCTCCTTGGTGATGCAGAGCGTATTGAGTCTGGTCGAAGATGTAGCGAGCCGCATCTTGGGGCGGCTGGTGAAGCGCTGTGGCTGGATCCATTTGAGAGCGTGGAATGAGCTATTTGGGAGAGTACTACTATAACGTGCGTAAAAAGATGTTAGAGGGGTCGTGACAGGAGTTCGTAAAACGTGTCGTGGTCGTACAAAAGAGTAAGAAGGGGGAGGAAGGGGAGGGGGGAACGGATGGGAGAAGGGAAGGGTGGATGGTCCTTCTTGTTTCGTCCGAGAGCGAGATTTGCGGACTTTAGCGGGCCCACCCACACTAGGTTATTCTACCCGCACCGCTTGAAGCCCTCCTCCTGCCCGTGCTATTGTACTGGGAGCGGAGGATAATAGGATCTACTAAATTAGATTCTGACAGGTGTTTTTAGCCTTTGGCTCCAGCTTGTTCTTTCCTGCCGTCGCTCGGCTCAAGCATGTTTTTTTTGCTGCAGATGGTCGCCTGTTTCCCCGTTCTTGATATCCAAGGAATGACGAGTTCTTTTTCGCACTGAACCGCCTAGTTTTCTGACCTCAAGTCAAGATCTTATGATGGGTGTTCTCAAATCCCTCCCGTCATCTAATTACCGAGCCTGCAGTCTCCATCGTGGTCCGTCTATTACTTATCTCGGTCGCTAGGCTTCCTTCTGGATACACCCGAACGTCGCAAAGTCAATTTACCTCCAGGGCACACAAATTATACTATCGGTTTAGCGCAGACCATGCGTTTCGACGCGTCCTCCCCTCTGGCAACCACTTGAGCGTTTTGCTCTCCTTGCCGGATGCACAAATGATTCTCGCACTTTGCCGGTGTTCGACCCCCCCCCCGTTATACTCCATCTGTATTTCCGCCATTTCCCGCAGCTTTGGAGATTCCGGCTAATTCTAATCCATCCCCACCGACAACGTGACCAAGCACCAAGCCGCCGTGGGCGCTAATCGTTCTGTACCCGTCTTAAACATCCTGCTAGCTCCTCAACGCAGCTATGTCAAATTATTTGCTTTATAATTCTTCGTGGCTCAATTTGAGTATCTCTGATCTGCCTGTACCGTTGTGTCCACCGACCCTCCCTTCTCCCTTGCATCTGGTAGAGTACTCAAAGCATCTTTCGCCCCCCCCACCCAATCAACTGGCAAATCTTTCGTCATGAAATAGATGAATGATACCACCAGAGCCTCTGCCCGAACTCGAACGTTGAAAGGCCGCATTGTGTGGTTCAACAACAGGCTGCCACGAGGGGCACGGTGCGGCAAACGCTGCGCCACTCCAGCGAACAGCCAAACCCCCTTCTTTGGCGGACTGCATCTTCTGCCACGGAGGCTTCACTGTGAGACCTTTCCGCGGTGCTTTGTCATCTCCATCGTCGATCCATGGGAGCTTCTCAGAATCGCCATCAATTCCCAACATTAACGGCTCCACCTAAATGAAAGCATGCGGAGATTAGTGGGGGCACCAATTGATGAAGGTTTTCTGGATGTACTCCAGCGCGCGACTCTACTCGAGTGCTAAAATCGAATGGCACCCCTTCATCTGTGTACTACTTCCTGCCAACAAGCAAGAGATGCGTCAGAGGTTCTTTTGCGATGTCTTTACTCTGGCTGACTGGGAACTTTTATATGAATACAGGTTCAGTCTGGCAACGGGACAGGGCGTGCATGCGTTCTGGCTATTTTGTTCTCGTAATCCGGGCATCACCCACTGATTAGGCCTCGGCCGCTGCCTTCCTGAGACCCATGTTATCATCGAATACAAGATAGAGTTATACATGACTTATTCTCAGATAACGCGGCAAATAATCCGTGCATGTTAGTCCACCCATTGCGAACCCCTACGGAGCGAAAAGGCTGAGAATGAGACCACAACGTAGACCGCCGCATCTCGGAAAGAGTTTCGCAACTTCAGTCACCGAGGAAGTAACTCTCTCTTAATCACTAGAGTTAGGCTGAGAGGGGTTATCTAATAATTCAAGCCGATTTAGATGTTATACTGGTCAAGGCCTCAAGACTGATCCCCTTGGCCTATTGTCTTTGAGCTCGACGAAGCTATGACCAGGATGCTATTTCAAAGAGGTTCCAATCCAACCCCGCTCTTTTGCGGAGTCACAAGCTAGAGCGAGAGCAGAAACCAACAACACCGAATGATATCGTGCACTAGTGGGATATCGTCTCGGCTTCATGTTGAGGTGGAGCGGTTAGGGAAGGCTGCAAAAGGCGGAAGTTCTAGGCACCATTCCTCATCTTCATGTCATAGTCCGACGTGTGCGCATTGTTCGAGGGCGAATCAAGCTGTCAAACCTCTTTCGGTGGCTTTGTCGAGAGCGTTGCTTAAGGGTCTTGGCACTGAGGCGCCGTTTCGTGGGTGCGTGCATAGCACCCGATGGCATCACCAGAGGAGGGAATACGCTTGAGGCAGGTTCAAAGGTTCGTTCTGTCATGATATACTATCGAAACTCGTGCACCTTATCTATTGAGAAGTTGGTGAGGGGAACAGGGTCCATCACGAATCCGGTCAATTGCTGCGAACCGTAACGTTGAACTCAATATTCCGTAAAAACTGGTGTCATATACAGCCGAAATAGTTCATCAATCCTATGCCCACTGCTTGGGGCTTTACCTCCAGAGTAAAATATCCCTCGCCAATATCAGAACTGTATTCCTGGATCATTTTAGAAGATATGAAGGGACTCTCCAAGTGAGCGGCGAGATGACGCTTGGTACACGTTCCTCCACCCTTCCTACGTAGGCATTCGATTGACTACATAGCATTTTTGCATCCTGCTCGCTCGATGGCTCGATGGATTCAATAAATAATGCGGATACAGTTGAGGATGCGGCCGAATGGGTTGGGTTGGCTTTTCATCCTTCCTGCTCAATCCCGGACCTGCACCGAGAGCTTCTCATGTGTAGGAGCTCATGGTCACATGCTGGCAACTACTAAACGCAGTGAGAGAGTTTCTCCCATATATCCTGCATTGCGACGCTTACAGGAGGGGAAGGTCGTGCTCAAAGTTCCTAATAGGGAGAATGAGCCTACAGAACGGTTGGTTTTACCTATCAGAACCACGGCGAAGAGGGTGTGAATGGTGTTAATAAACCATCTATGCCACTGTACTTAAGGACGCGGCCCAATCGAGCTCGACCGGGGACTAAGTGCCGCCTGGCCCGGAATCCGAGGTGTTTATTTTGGTAAACACCCTAATTGTGTGCGATGCAGCAGTATCATCGCACCCCGGATCGTATCTTCCCAGTGCGTGACGATTAGCTTGGCTAAACTCAGCGTACATATGTATATACAATCGCTGACAGGCAACTTGCAGACCACATTCATATCAAGATGGCTGTTACATAAAGTGTCAGGGTTCGCTTCAATAAGAGTCGATGGACCACATCAGATCAAACGGTTGCTGGGGCCGTGCACCGTTTGCCAAAGTCGAGCTGATGCGTGCAAGAGTCAGAAGGGAGTGGGAAAGGCTCTCGGACGGGTGATAACTTACGCTGTTTTTACTGACAATATTCTGACAAATGTATTGAGCCTCAGAAAAACGAGCTGGAGGGATCAAGTTTGTCGTGGACGCGGTGATGTTTTCGCATTCAGCGGAGCATTTCATTTGAACGACCGTGGCGTTATTGACACCAGACGAGGAACCATGCACGTTATAATCTGGAGCAGAGTTTGATGACTTTAAAGGGCTAAGACTGAAAAGGGAGGGGACATACAGTGGATATCAGAAATGGAGAGTTTGCTGGGATATTGCGCACAAAATGTCGCGTTGTTGATGTTGTAGCATCTGGCACGCAGTGTGAAGTTCAGGAGATTGGTTTGATATCTGGTAAATACGACTTACTGATCAATCAAAATCGGATAATCGACATTTTGCACTTCAAAGTTCTTGAAGGTCTATTAAAAGGTGTTTAGCCAGACTGCCGAACGAAGCGTGACAGAATTTACATGCAATGTTTCGCACGTGGCCTAGTCCACCACCTTGCACACTGTTGGGGTTTGGGTTATCCGGGAAGACTTTGATGCGAGCGCCGTTCTGAGCGTTGAGCATTGTGATGTTATTCACATATACGTTTTGGACGATATCGGTCTCATTCTTATATTGTCCTAGAGAGCCAACTGATATGCCGTGCGAGCCACGGCAAAACAGGTCTTGCACAGCAATGTCAGTCGAGTTGGGCTATCGCAGTGTTCAGTGAGCACTCTGCTACCGGCAGACCGGACTTGCAGATAATCCTACCAACCTTGAAGCTCACGCAATCGTCATCATTATCAACCACCCAATTCCGAATGGATACTTGACTGCTCCGGTAAATGTCGATAGCATCTGAGTTTGCGGTTGGATGGGACGCATTGGAAGAGACGGATGAGATATGGAGGCCTTGATATACGACATTCTTCGATTGGTAGCAAAGTTGGTGCTGTAGTGGCAACGATAAGAAACAATCGGGTATCGATAAGAGTAAAACGGACCCAAAAAGGAGATTGTATGATCCTAAGATCTTCAACGACGACGTTCGTGGCGTTGCCGACGGTGAGAGGTATAGGTCGAGCAAAGGTAGTGGACGAACCCCCCGCAACCCCAGAATCCTGCAAGGCAATAGTAGGTCATCCTTGGCCAGAAAACAAAAACAAAAAGAAAGGAAAAAAAAGGGGTATGAGAGCTAGTTTAATACCCACCTTACTTGTAGCGTAGGTGTCCCACCCTTGGGAAGGGAAAACAAGATCAATTAGGGCCCGCTGTACAAACCGATCGACGTACAAATCTGTCCGTTTCCGTCGATCGTGCCCGGTCCATGAAGGTAGATATTGTTACCAGAGAGGAACCAGAACTAAGGAGAACGGGATGTGAGCAACTGCCTGTGCTTCTTGGACATATTGTGGCAAACCGTGGTGGCATTCTGGTATGCTGAAAGCGTGATGGGAAGGATATGGGTTCCTGATATCAATGGACAATAAGACATCGCGCGGACGTACTCAAGTATAATGAGTTAGGAGACCAATAGGAGATGTCGTTAGTGTACTGAGAAGCCGTTGTAAGCACGGATCGAAAAGACAGAGCGGGTACTGAATCGCAGCGAACCTGTAGGGAGCCAGTAAGTTTGATCTCGACGTTGTTGAAGGTGGTGACAAGCAATCTACCGACTGGTCGAGAACTGTTAGTGTTACGGTATTGCCCAAGCTGGGACAAGAAAACTCACCAGTATAATTTCCATCCAGAATGATGATAGAGTTATTTTGACACTGGTTGAAAGCACTGATGATACTGGAAGAATCGTCCTGTCCACCCCCAAGAGCTTGTACATGGCATGTTTTCTTCGCGGGTCGTTTTTGCATCACGTGAAGCCACGAAACGTCTGTGGGCCACGACGTGGATGTGGAAAGGAAAGAGGACGGGGCAGCCAGGACAGAGATGGCTAATGCGAGAATGGAAGCAGAAAGATACATGGTGGTTGCCTTGTGGATGGATGCGACGTGAGGGGGTAAGAGGTGGACACGAGGGTACCCGAAGAAAGACTTTGCGGAGAGTCCAATTTTATACCCCAGCAGATTCGATGCTTCTAGTTCTGAGGACGGGTGGTTCTGGAAGTTAGACCATAGAAGGTTGCTGGGAGGAGCGAACCATTGTTCCCGGCCCGCGAGACGTTGGAGCAAAGCAGATGGGAGCCACACCACGCGAGAGAGAAAACGGCCCGGGTAGCTCGAAAACCGGGCATTGAATAGGTTGGTGCCCTAGCAGAGAGCAAGCGTTTGGACGGTCAGCGTCATCCGTAACCGTTATGAAGACGGTCCGCATTAACCAAAGCTGCGGGCCGGGAGGAAGGATTTGAGACATGAGTTACTAAGAGAAAAAGAGAGTTGATACTAATTTGGGATACTCACGGCGTGCCGGATGATGGAGGGACTTTCGGCAAATATTGGCGTGTGCTTCAAATCGAGGTCCCCGTAATCGAGCCATTTTCGCTGTGCATAGATTCCCACTGCGACGGCGACGGTTCATAGTCATAATGTGTTCTCTGCTGGAGCTATTCTTTCGTGTCCGAGCTGGTACGACGATGGCTATCGTTAAGATAAATCGAGCGTCCGTGCGCGTGAAAGATAACGCACCTCCACTTGATTGACCATGATATGGGTAAATGAATGATCCGTTCCACACACAGGCAGCTGGAACATCACACTGTGCCGAGTATGTCTAGGCTTTTCTGCGTTCAGTGTGATCCCGCCAAGGCGAAGTCAACGACCGCCAAGATCTAGCGATTGCCCACCGTTATGCCGCCTCGTTTTTAGAAATGAACATGACGTCAACGGCCCATACACCTGAATGGAGTTAAGCGTGTTTCTCTCACCATCAGAGGCTGTGAGATATAGAGCCTGGGATTTCTCGGTGAAGTGGGGAGAATAGTATACTGTACAGAACTCGAACGTGTTTGGCGCGTATGGTGTGCAAACAAGTTCGTTCCCCCCGTTCACCTCGGCACCAAGAAGAGTGAATTCCTGAAAGCACAATGGCCACCTCCGCATCGTGAGTTCCTCCTTGTGACCAGAGGTGGGCTTGATGTATTGAACGCCGGCTACTGGCTTCCAGGTGCATATTTTGCAGAATCATAAAAGGCGAGGGAGTTGCAACCCAACCACGAACGGGGCAGGTTCTTGACTCATCGAAATGAATTAGGAGATATTCCAAGCTTCAAGCTGGTGGAAACATCGCTTTCGTACGGTAATCCGGGGTTCATGTCCAGCCGCGTTTCCTTATCGTTGCCTTGATCCAGGTATGCCTTCTTGGACATCCAACCGTTGTCAAAAGGACACGCCCTCGTCATTCCCAAGTGTAAGCATCCTGTAATAAAACGTGTGCCATAGCCCCATCGCCGACATGTTTCATCGCCAGTTCATGCAGAGAAGCTGAACGATGTGCCCGACGAAAATCTAGCCGACATCTTACCCATTGCGAAAAAAATTGCGACGGCGGTCGGAGTTCCCGATTACAACGTGTTGCAGGTAGGTTCCGATCACACGCATATTCGCACAGCTTATCATGCCCCGCGTTCTGCGACAGAACAACGGGAAGTTGGCACACCAGGTTAGCAGGGATTCCGGTTGTCCCGATGCGCCACGGTAATGACGTCTTTGACTCGCAGGAGGTCGGTCACGTCCACTTCCATATCATCCCGAAACCGGAAGCGTCGGATACTCAGGGGCTTGTAATCGGATGGCCGCAGCAGAAAATTGAGATGGACGAGCTGAAGAAATACTTCGAGGACCTCAAGCAAAAGCTTCAGTAGTTGACTGTACGCAATCAGTTGTGTAAAGAAATAAAAGCAAAGTGCGATAGGAGAGCGGGAGGTGTGTCTGGCAACTGACCATGGAGCTCCGTTCTGTGTTCCGCGCGTCATCAGATGTAGTTGGGACCGCTGGTCAATGGCCGGGCCTTGTCGGAGTGTTCACGTGCTTATCTCGGGTCTCCGGCACGTGAATCCCCCGAGCCCCTTATACAGTCCCCGCGTTCCCAACTCTTTCCCCGTCGCCTCTCCTCCATCACTATCCCTTTCCTCCCTTTCCAGTCGGAAAATCAACCCCAAAGCTTGCGTATATCTGAAATGGCAGTCGACGAGAGCAAGACCTTTGAGCAAGAAGTCGCCGAAGTTGAAAAGTGGTGGAAGGTACGTGGAACCTCGACGTGTTTCTCTTTCTGTGACTCCTCGGCCGAAACGCTCACCTCTTCCTCGTTCCTACCCCCAAAGCACCCAAGATTCGCCCAAGTTACTCGACCATACACTGCAGCTCAAGTTGTCGCAAAGAGGGGCACAATCGACCTCAAGTATCCCTCCGACATCCAAGCCAAGAAACTATGGGCCTTGCTCGAGAACCACGCCAAGAACGGCACTCCTTCTCATACCTATGGCGCGTGAGTGAACTTCATTGCATTCATCACGCAGTAGCCCCGTCTCACAGCTCTCTACGGCAGGCTGGATCCCGTACAAGTGACGCAAATGGCCAAGTACCTCGAGACTGTCTACGTCTCAGGATGGCAGAGCTCTTCCACGGCTTCGTCCACAAATGAGCCTGGACCAGACCTTGCGGGTAGGTCGCGCCGTGAAACCACATCAGCCTTGTATCTGAACCCTGTCGACAATAGACTACCCTTATAACACCGTTCCCAACAAGGTCGAGCATCTCTTCCAAGCTCAGCTTTTCCACGACCGCAAGCAACGTGAAGCCCGCTCACACCTCTCTCCTACCCAACTCAAATCTACTCCTCGTGTCGACTACCTTCGTCCGATTGTGGCCGACGCGGACACTGGTCACGGCGGATTAACTGCTGTCATGAAGCTCACCAAGCTCTTCGTGGAGAAGGGAGCGGCTGGCATCCACATCGAAGATCAAGCCCCTGGAACGAAGAAGTGTGGTCATATGGCCGGGAAGGTCCTAGTACCAATCTCGGAACATATTAACCGTCTCGTGGCCATTCGACTTCAGTACGACATTATGGGTGTGAGCAACCTCGTCGTAGCGAGGACGGATTCCGAGGCTGCCACCCTCATCACCAGCAACATCGACGAACGTGACCATCCCTTCATCCTCGGTTGCACCAATCCGTCCCTCCCGCCCCTCGTCGATGTCATGCGCAAGGCGGAGAACCAAGGCGTTGCTGGGGATGACTTGCAAGCCATTGAAGACAAGTGGGTCAGCGCAGCAGGATTGAAGCTCTATTCCCATGCCATCGCCGAGAAGCTCCCCAAAAACAAGGCAGGAGCCTTTATCGACGAAGTCTATCGATCATCTCATGCGGTCACCGAAACGATTGCTGTCGAAAAATATGGACTCAGACGCTTAGACCTGCCCTACTGGAACTGGGATGTGCCGAGAACACGAGAAGGGTATTATCGCTACCAAGGTGGAACCAAGTGCGCGATCAACCGTTGCGTCGCCTTTGCTCCGTACTGCGATCTACTCTGGATGGAAACCAAGAGCCCCATCTATGCACAAGCCAAGGAGTTTGCGGAAGGTGTACACAAGGAGAGACCTGGCAAGTGGTTGGCTTACAACCTCAGTCCGAGCTTCAACTGGGACGCCGCTGGCCTCGGGGAAAAGGATATGAAGGAATTCGTTTGGAAGTTGGGCAAGTTGGGCTTCGTCTGGCAATTTATTACGGTACGCTACTACTCTTGCATATCGTGACCTAAACGGTTGGACTGATTTATTCAATCGCAGCTTGGAGGTCTCCATTCCAACGGATATATCAGCGACCTCTTTGCTCAAAACTTTGCAAAAGACGGCATGCTCGCCTACGTCAGCTTCATTCAACGAAGAGAACGCGAATTGGGAACCGACGTTCTGACACACCAAAAGGTCCGTGACTGCGAGTAAACTTGGATCTCGATACTGATTCAATCGAAATCTTGCAGTGGTCTGGCGCCGAATACGTTGATCACCTTCTTATGACGGTGACTGGCGGTGTATCGTCGACCGCTGCGATGGGCAAAGGTGTTACAGAAACCCAATTCGCTGGTCACAGCAAGTAGGACCTTTCCCGTCTCCAGCATGTTATCAAGCAGCGCGAGAGTTCATTTCCATTATCAACGTATTCTTATGTAGCGTCTTATAAATTGGGTTTGTCGATCGTGTCTCCGTTCCGTTCGACACAGCAGTTGGCTCAGATATCGTAACATTGAGATTCTCATTGCTTATATCTCCATACATGTTACTAGTAGGCTATTGGGAGTCTAGAAAGGATCGCAATCCCGTCGTTGAGATCGGTTTCCATGTGAGAGGGAACCTCTTAAATTTCGCGGTCGAAGACTTGGACACTATTTCGAAAACGAATCTACTCATGACCCATGTAACAACCAACACACTCCCCGATCGAATTGCTCGCCCTTTGAAGCCATAATAGTAACCTAACAGGACTCGCATGGGCCGAAGACTCGTGGTTGCTCTTCAGCGCATGACAAGCACTTTAGGGTAGCGTTAACAACACCCTGGTAATAGACAGGGTAGTAAATGACATGTCATTGACCGGTCATTGACCAGTCAAAGACAAGACGCTCGAAATTGAGGTGTTGTTTACCGGTAACGGACTGGGTTGATGTAGTTTCCAGGCCATTGCATAGTAGCTCCCTTCAATCGAAGGAGAGAAGGCGATCATTCGACAAGATGTCCCGTGGGTTCTGCAAGCTCGAGATACTTCTTTTGGGCCCCAAATGACTATATTTGATACGATCTATATACATAAAATGCCTGTGCCTGTTACCCATCATTCACTGGCCATTGACCCTGTCATTTACCGACCAGCCCGGGTGACAATGTCTTTTAACTGTCTAAAACATGTCGGACCTCTCGCCGGGGGTATCTGACGCCACCCTAACTTACCACTTCAACAAGGCGAACCGCAAAAGATCCAGAGACGACAAGTCGAGATAGTGCGGTCCGCAACATCCTCCTCCTTAGTGGTTTCACCTGTATCCCCATGGTCTAATCCTTCCTTAAAGACTTCTGCAGCAGTATGGAACCCGGAATGGCATCAAGCCCAATGAGACCATCACATGTGGCGTTGCTCTCAGGGCGAATCCTCTCCGGCGAGAAAGGTATCGTTGCTAGCGTTCTACTCGTTTGACTTCTGTCCCTTGACCCCTGGTATCGAGACTACTGGCAGTTTATTCGCCGATATACTGCTCCGCAGCACTTTGTAGGTGACTTTTCAACCCGGCAGGCGTCGAAATGTTTACCCAACTGGCTTAAATGTCTCGACAGCATTTCCACCAAGAAGGCCTAGATGCTCTCCACGGTCACCAAAAACCAAACCACAGTCACTATCTAGGCCTTCGAGATTGAATGTGCTCTTTTCAAGGACAACAACATCAGAAAGTTGGTCCTCAATGGCGTCTCTCTGGCTCATCGTGGTCGCTTTCGAAATCCACGCCAATGTTATTCTCAAGGTTGATGCCATCGAAAATGACACTGGCTAGTCCGAGTCCGTCCAGATCAGCAACTCCAAGGCCGTCTCTCTGAGGAGGAGGTCGAGTGCATGGTTAAGGAGGCCGGGGAATTTGCCACCGAAGACGTGGCCAACCGCAACAAGATCGAGGCCCCTAATGACTCTCAAACTGTGCCCGTAAGTCGGTGGCGCCGAGGGTCTTGGTGGCAAGTTGAGCAAGGAGGACAATAAGACTGTCCATCCCACCGCTAAGAAGCCTGGCGACCGGGTTTAATGCAAAGACTCCACCACCGACGGTGACACCCATGTCTTCAAAGAGAAGTCGGCTGAAACCCCAAGATACTGTCAACCCCATCACCAACACGATCTGGGCTTCGGTGGTGATGAGCACGGAAGCTACGACGAGTTGCACATGCAACAGCATTGAGGGCGTGGTTATACATTTATAAAGTTTCCACGCTTCAGAAATATACACAGATACTGTCCCAGGTTGCTAACCCGTGTCTTATGTAATGACTGAACTACCAGTGGAGAGTATTGTGTGTTGAGCCATGATCTGGGTTTAATTCAAGATACTTCTTCTGGTGATAAGCTTCGGCATCATACCACGTTCCGGCATCATCGATCGCCGTTACGATCTCGAGCCCTTTCGGGCTGAAATACTTTTCTTGAACCTCGTCAGTCACCTTGTGTGCGATCTGATTTTGTCCTGGGGAGTGGGTAAAGATGACTGAGCGGTACTCTGAAAACAAACGGGGGAAAATACATGTAATCCAACTGGTGTAGAAAGAGGGGGGGGCATACGTACGGCCTCCGCGGTTGCTGGCTCGTGGATTGAGAGTGGTTGGGTCGTGACTTCGATAAAAGAATTCTTATTGAGTGCGACAATCACATCAGGAAGGATCTATTACAAGTATGAAATATGGATGCTGACCTACTAGCTCCGCATATCCAACTAATGCAGGATCGTACTCGACTTTACAGGCTTCCGCAAAGCTCGTCATACCTGAGCAGACTTGATCATAGGTTGGATTCTTGAATTTTTCATCACCGCCAGTATATCCGACAGTGGTCTTAACGCCTCGAGTAGGGCCCAGGTACTTGTCAAAGAGTTCTTGGGTTCCCCAGAAGCAGCCATTTGCGAATGTTGCAACCTCCACTGTTATCACACACCGGACTATTCATTAGTGTGACGGTTGCCGGAGACTATCCCAAGTTCTCATGGAGTTACCTTGGCCAGATGGTTCCGTGTTCTTTGAAGTTGTCTCATATGAAGCTATCGCCAAAGGGATGGTAGGGACAAGTAATCCTGGGATGATTGTCATTGGCGCTGGATATATCCGAGCGGCGTGTGGTTGATATTAGGGCGGTTCAAGATGAGAAAAATGACGCAGAAACGGCGCGAAAACGGCGGGGAAAACGGCGGCGAACTTAACGGCGCAAA